>JAUMGZ010115214.1:0-17444 GCA_032359645.1 Pododesmus macrochisma
TGTAATTGTAATGATTACATTGCAATGTAATTGTAATTGTAATCGATTACATTGCAATGTAATCGGCCCCAAGTCTGTTTAGGGCCCACATGGGGAAATTTTAATAAAATTTCAAAAATACTCTTGTAACATGGAAGGCCTAGTGTTTAATGCTTTGGTTAAAAGTAACTTTGTTCAAGGCATAACCCAAGGATCAAAAGTTTTCAAATGACAAAATTTACATATAGGCCAATTTAAACCAGATGGACATTTAAGCCCAAGGGGCCTCTTGTTTCCTTTTGTTTATATTTTTTTATGTATTGAAATTCATTTTCTGTCTTATTTTGCATGTTTGTAATTTGTAACCAAATATTAAATGGATTCTTAACCTTATTTCGATGTTATAAAAGGTGTATGTTTCCCTTCAATTGGGCGCAATCATATAATTTATACAATAATATATACTTCCCATACTGATATTGCTGATGAGTGGTAATTTTTATAGGATTTCTATTCATTTCAACATTACTCAAAATTGTCATATTAGATTCCAGGAATCTTCGTATTCACCGACTTACGTATTCTTGATTACGCCCCCATTGTCTTTCATGTCGACTAGCGTCTAAAATTACTTATAGTTTCATTGCTGTTTTATTTGTTTAAAGACTATTTGGCTCTCTCTTCTTGTTTTAAATAAGCATTTAAATTACCACATATTACGTCATATGGTATGTTGTCTGACGAAACAATTAATTTGTGTTTTGTCTACATATAAATGTCACAATAAGATTGAGATATGCTATAAGTTCATAAAGAGGGGAATGATGTAAGAACATTGATTTAAAATATGATATAGTTTACCAAAATTGGACTTATCCTGCCTACGTGTGTGTTGTCGACTGTGCATACTGTTACATGTATAAAACTGCTGTTAACGGAATATTGTCGATAGAATCGATGTGTGTTGTTTTGAAACATTAATTAAATAAAACAGATATCAATACTTTTTAGTATCTCTTATCGCCACGTTAATTCAATTCAATTAAAAAAATAACTAGTATAGCTTCCACTATATGACAACTGCGACACCGAAGTCACATTAAAAGAGAGCCTCCTGAGACGTTATAGAATCAATTCAGCTATCAAATAACGAGTCAACAGATGCAGGTTTTCATTGTTGCCGACAGAGTAAATTTAGAAAAATGAAAACGTTAGATTTATGTATCACATTTTATTCAGATTCAGCATCTCCCGAGCTACGGTATACTTGAATATAATCTAATGATCTCTCTTTGTGTATAGTATTACAACTTACAAAAAGCTCTCCTCAATAAATTCTAAACGACTTTTGCATATCCTAAAATGACTTTTGTTCATTTCATTCTGAAATATATATAATGCAGTGTGATAAGGACGACACAATTAGGAATAAACAGGATGAGTGGAGTTAACAGATCGAGAGACATGAACCATCCAACAATACCCACACACAATTCAGCACCATAATTAAACGAAATTAATTGACGTTAAAACAATATTAAATACCAGTTATGCATGCGGTTGACTTAGGCCGGTCACTCAGCACGAAATAAGTGGGTGTAATTAAACCGGTTAATAAAGTACCAACCTTCCCACTTCCCGCATTCAGACTCGAAGTCTTAAGTAGAGACATACATTTAAATAATGTATTAAATACATTGCATGGTGCTACCAATCATCTCAACAAAACCGCCCAAATCAATTGTCAATAAAAATCTAAATGAGCTAGCTATTCACAAGTACAAGTTTACTGTACAATTAATGAACCTTCTGAATTATATAAAGGCATACACATCTTAACGAATGAACGTGAGTTGTCCGTTAAGTTCGTAGACTCACTGAATTAAAGCTAATATAATAACTGAAGCATTTTATTGACATTAGTTTATTGTAATAAAACATGCAATGCTTGATTTGGTGAAAACAAATTGTACAGATATAACACATTTCGACAAAAAAAAAATCATCATTTGAAAAGGTATGGCTCACCGACCGGAACACCTTTCTTAAAATGCATGACGTCAAACTAACGTGAACATTGATAACGTCACAAATTGGCTATCACTTTTTAAGATATTCTCAAACTGGTCTGAACTCATTCTTCTGACAATTCCAATCACAGCTTGTTTTAATGTTGTCAAATTTGATATACAGAAATACGGAACTTCCCTGACTGTTAGTCTTCGATCACACTTTCAATAACGACTTGAAAAGAAATTGGCGTCCTGTCCGATTTTGATTATTCCACTCTTCCACTTGAAAAGTGATTGTGCCTTTTAAAACATCGCGCGCGATGCCACTGATACTGCCGCTTCTCCAGTCTGAAGTCTGACGTTGTCTTGTTCGACGTTTCTAGAGATATGTTGTTCTGAAAGGAGCACATCCGTAAGATTTGGAGAATATTGCGTCATCGATACAATGACGGCATATTTAATGTTTCATGCTACTCTGTGCGTTTATTTCAAAATTACACAATTTTGAACAAGTAGATGTTTTTGTTTCAAACCATCGTAATGTTTAGTACTGCTCCAGCATACGTTAACCGATTGTATTGATTGACCATACATTCGTTATTTTAATCGCAGATATATTGAAATATGAATATCTTTCCTCGTGTCTATTATAACAAAACACTAAATGGTAACTCTTTATTATTAAAACGTCATTTACCAAAATAAATGAGACAGTCCACGAATTTTACGGACAACA
Source organism: Pododesmus macrochisma (assembly GCA_032359645.1). Classification (NCBI taxonomy): domain Eukaryota; kingdom Metazoa; phylum Mollusca; class Bivalvia; order Pectinida; family Anomiidae; genus Pododesmus; species Pododesmus macrochisma. Next base: position 2,728 of record JAUMGZ010115214.1, read on the forward strand.
CTCGTATACAGCAATACAAATAATCTCTTTTAAAATATATATATAATACAAACAATGTAAGTATATCTGACACTACAGGAAACAACACATTTTTGAAAACGTATATTTGTTTGATTGAGAAGTGTAGTCAATACATAGACAAAAAGCACATACCAGAGTCATACGTCAATTTGCTGGTATGTCTCGTTCCCACAGATATTTCCATTGCTGTATTACATCAACAACTATAGCCTGTTGAGTTATTTATTCAAGGCAATTGATTACAATAATTATGCGTGTATGACCGCAGTTATAACTATATTAATTTGTAAGTAAATACAAAATAAGACATCTTGATTCTAAGACCATTTAAGATTGTGTTTGGTAAATAATAGTTAACAACTATCACATCTGAGATAGTATCAAGCAAAAGTGAAAAACAGTACAAACTTCCAGGATATAAATGACGATAAGCTGTAACAGAACGATTATATCAATAGGAATAAAACATGAATGGGTACAACACTCCCACATAATGGCTTCACTGCCTTCTGTTTGTGACATCTGTACCAACCTTATTCCAAACTATGTGTTGCATTTGCCCTTCCATTTCTGCATCTAAAGAACGTACTTTAACTTGACAATTGCTGTCTAGATCACCGAGGAACTCACTCACCTTTTTGAGCGTTAAATTTCAGAAAGCATTTTAGTTTCTAGAAATCACCTTAAACGACTTTGAATTGAATTTGTTGCTACTTTATTGAATTATGCGCAACACTTGCTTTATATCAATATCTTGTAATTGTAAATATTAACGACTTTTTAGGCGATGGATAACTTTCTTTGCACATTCCTCTTAAAGCTTAAACCTAATTCAAAGCCTTTTAATTATACTGCTCTCTTCTATTGCCGCATTCCAAGCTTTCATACAGTATGCACATCATTATAGATATCTTCAAGTTATGTTAAATAGTGTTGTGACAATGTAAAGATACGCATTTAGTAATGTTAATTGAGAATTGTAAACAAAGTTACATAATACATAATCATGTCAATATAGCATGACAGATATTTCCTAAATTGACAATTTCACTAACGAGCTATACATTGTTATGATTTCACGGTTTTTCTCTTTTCCTTTTTCGTCACCATAACTGTGACTTTTTCCTATGGCAACAACTGCTTCCTTTTAACACATTGGAAAGGATTACCATACACCAGAACGACACGGAAGTATCGCGGCGGGTGACACATATGTAGCAGGAAACGTTAAAACTTTACAATAACGCGAGCACCTGGTTTCGCTTCTAGTTAGTTAATAGAACTTCGTGATATTTCCATTGTTAGCTAATAAATGTAAATTTTGTTAATTTTTCTGTGTGCGTCCTACGTTTTCTTATTGTTTGCCACTGTCCATGGACTAACGGCTTTAGACTATTGTCTTGGTTTTTAGATTTACTTCTTTAGAATCTAACCAAGCGCTCTTACAAAACACACATAATGTATTATACATAAGTTTATAGTAAAAATCTAGCGTTATATGTATGGAAAATGCTTACAAACACCTAAGTAGTAACAACCATTCATCGCTACAGGTTTAAGAAAAAAATGTGAAATAATTTGAATATAAATTTGAATCAAACACATTTTGCATGTACATATTCATGTTCTTATGTAACACATGTCAACAAAACAAGATAAAAGGAATCAATAGAATGAAAGACTGAACAAAACAACAACGGCTGCATCAACAATTTGATACCAAAATATAAAGAAGGAATTAAAATGACAACAATCAACAATCCTTTAGACTGGTTTGTCATGCACACCACACTACTTCGGTCACCTAGCACGAATCCGGATTGTGCGGTTAAACCCTTTACTGGAGCCTCAGCACTCCCGCTTCCCGAATCAGACTGGATACCTTAAGTATTAGAATGCAATTTACAAACTGTATAAGATAGACTTCATTGCGCTTTTATGCCTTTCAAAAATGAACCACTCACACCCATTGTTTATGAAAATCTCAACACATTAATACTTTCTTTCAAAAATAAAATCACAGCAGTATCAAGTTGAGCATGTTGATCTTGTTTTAATATATTTTTCTTTTAAGCGGTAGCTTGAGGCCTAATTAATCTGTTTAACCACACCGCCTGGTGTCGTACTCGGTGACCGTCGGGCCGCATGAATTACTAGTCTTGAGGATTGTTGTGATGTAAATAAACATCATTTTTATTCTAGCGCAGAATTGTTTGATGTGGCTTTTGTTGGTTTGTCAATGTCTCTCGCTCTGTTGATTCCACTCATCTATGTGTGTGCTTATAAATGAATCTGTCATGACGTATGCACATCTAGTATCATTTAAAGATGATGGACCACAAAGGAAACGGTTTCATGCTAGCCTGAAAGAAGATGGCTTGACGATCTCAACCTGCAGATGAGAAGACAATTTATAGTTGACGGAAACCTTGTGATATAACCAACGACTAATCATCATCATTAGATATAACATAACAACACACGTCTATTTAAAATTATATACATATATCTGTAATGTCTGACCAATTGTATGAAATATTTAATAAAAGTATTAATAGTAAGGCCACAAGTGTAGTTTAGATATTCCTGAAGCACTTCCAAATGTGTATCGAATTATAACTCTACGCATTTGTAACCAAAATATGACCTGGGAACCGAACGAAATTGCTATACTAATAAAGCATGCGAAACGTTCATGGGAATATATGCATTACATGAAAACTCTATACTTGTTTTTTCTTGTTTGTCGCCAGAACATCCGACACATATATCAACCCTTTCCTTTACTTTACAGGGACGATGACCCAAACTCTAGTATAAGTATCCTCAGAGAATCCTCCACCAAGAAAAATGGACATGCAAGAGATGGCGATGGATTTATGATTGTCAGACGTAAATGTACAGCCCCTGGACAGGAAAACAAAACAAGAAAACAGGTGACTAGACAAATCAAATTCACTTCAAATGTAATAATGTGTCATTGTCTTTTTCAAAAACAAAATTTATTTACTGGTTTTAAAAAACGAAAAACAGGGGTATAAATGATAAACAGAACAATTGACACCAACAAAGCAATGCAAATTAATTAAAAAGGAAGTATCTTCAAAAGAAAGGACCAATGACGTATCTCGGTACTACATGTAGTTATCAAAATACGGTCAAGCGAAATAAATTTATTACGATAGCAATATCAATCATATTGAGAAAACGCAATGTTGACAAAATATCCATAAAAAGGTTTTCAATAAGACCATGAATGAGTTTATTATTCAATGTTTATTTTCTTAATGATAGAAAAATACGTTGTACTGTATAAAACAAGTTAATTATTATCTTTATTGCTCTGCTTTAATGATAATGTTGCTACTTCTGTTCCTCTCTTGTCAATGATTTTCTCCTTTGCTCTTTCGTCACCATAACTGTGGCTTTTTCTTATGGTGACTCTTGACTCTTGCTCCTTTTTAAATAGTATAGGTTCCCATACACTGGAATGACACGGAGGCATCGCGACGATTGGCACATGTGTAGTAGGAAACGCTTACCATATTGCGAGCACTTGGTTTCGCTTCTAGATTTTTAATAGAAGTTCGTGATGTTTCAAATTTTAGTTAATAAATGTATATTTGGTTCATTTTGCTGTGTACGTCGAACGTTTTGTTAGTGTTTGCCAATGTCCATGGATTTACGACCTTAGAATATCGTCTTGGTTTTTCGATTTACTGTTTAATAAACAACAATAGTGATTTTACCACCAAAATAACCGGCTTTGTTTCACCCCTTCCTATAACGCTCAAAACTAATTGACGAGGTGTCGAAACACATTACTAGATTTGTTAATGACTACACTGTTGCGATATTTTCCTTTTCCACCTAAGTGTGCGCTAACTAGATCAAATCTTAATGACAAACTGTTATGTTACGTGATTACATGGTTTAAAGGGCACAGGAAGAATGGCACCAATAATTCAGCCTTCTTGTTAACACATAAAATACCCTGAAACAGTTAGGAAATTAAGAAGAAAAACGCATTTTCCGTCAGATGGATTGGCATCTTCCTGTTTATCTCCTTAAACCTTGACTCACTGCAGAGGTGGAAATGATAGAGTTTGCTTTACGACTGAAAGGTTAATCCATTGGTATGTCAACACAAACACACACAACATCTACCTACTACAAAACAAACGTGTTTTGTCTTTGTAATTTTGATGTGTTCTTTTCTGTTCTGTAAAACAAACAGTACGAAAAATGTGTATTATTTTATAACAATTTAGTATAAAACTGTTAATATTTACTATTTATTTTAATAACATGATATCATTGTTGAAATTATATTGATATTAAGCCAAACACTTGTTTCCCAATAAAAAAGCGACATTGACTGGTCACGTCGTGCAGAAAAAATTGATCAAAGGGCAATATTTACTGGGTCCCCCTACAATACAAAAATGCAACCTGAATCATGCCTCTGATAAATATGATATTTATAAGAGGAAGGAACCAAAACTATGTGTGATACAAATGATATGTTGCCAGTTAAAAGGTGATATTGACTGCTCACGTGCAGAAAACGTTGATTGAAAAGTTATAATTACCGGGTCCGTCTATAAATAGTGTATCGTGATGTCTTTAAATTATATTTATGGAAGACGTGATATTGACTGCTCGCGTGCAGACACAGTGAATTGAAAGGTGATATTGGCTGAATATGTCTACAGATAGTACGTCGTTTTGTTACGACCTATAATTGTACTTTTTGTTTTTATCTATGTAATGTCGGTAGTCATTAACTGTTTCTCTTGGCGTGATTTCTAAAGTTATTATCTGACATAAGTATCAGTCACATTTCGTGTGTTATTCACTGTTCCTTAATCTGTACAATCTGTTGGGAACAGAACGAAGATAGACTATGTATAACTAGATATTAGAAAAAGTAACTTAGCAAAGATCTCCTTAGACTGAATTAAAAAAAATATTTTAAAAGGAGAGATGATCTCATAGCTTCGACGTATCTCGATCAGAGACACAGTTACAAAATGCTTACATAAAGTAGATAAATAAAATATTTAAAACAAGCTGCTACCAGGAACGACTAATGATATTCCAGAAAAAAAAACTTGAAAACACGTGAAAATATACAACTTCTTAACTTGGTTTTTCACAGCATTGCTGACAATCCGTGGGGGTATATGACAAGCCTTTCAAAGCATGTTCAAGATGTATATTGATGAGATACGTGTATTAAATAATTCATGTTGTATTAACACTTATTTATTTCATGAATTCTTCATTTTTAATTACAGGTTATAAAGATGCTCATAACAATTGTGCTGTTATTTCTGCTGTGCTGGGGACCAATTACCATCAACAATCTTCTTGTTGCTTTCGGAACAATTGACGGTTTACATTTCGGCGGCCTTAAGCATATGCGGCAATGCTTTTATGCGTTATCCTATTTCAACAGTTGCGTCAACCCCGTAGTGTATGGGTTCATGTCTAAAAACTTTCGACAATCCTTCTGGAATACAATATCTGTTGTGTGCGGTAGTCAGTCCTTTGGCACTATGAATGACAATGGAATGGTACGTTTCTCCTTCCAAACAAGATCCACATCATTCATATCCGGTAGACCAAATGTACATCAGCAAATACAAGATTCTTTCAATGAAAAAGGAAAAATGGCATCCTTATCTGAAGAGCCATGATTAAAATTTCGTATAAAGCAAACCGGAGAAGAATTTGTCAGCAGCTTTTTCGATGGGAAATATTTACTTTTGAACGTATGTTTCAGATGTCATTTTGACCTGCTTCAAGAGGATGTAAAAATTGTATTAGTGTCGTCACATGTTACTGAATAGACCAAAATAAACATAATAGTTAATTCAAAATCATTTTATGTCAGTGCGCTAGTTGTATGCAATCACATAATAAAGCGAAACGTATGGTTTCGTTAGAATAAAAGATAAATGTGCGTTTTCAAAAGATACCTTTTCAAAATTTGATGAATATGTGCGAAAAAGTAAAGGATTTACCCTGAAGCAGATTGAATGAGAGAACAAGAAATGCCAGTTTGATAAGCATGCAAAAAGCATACTACGTCCTGCGATAGAGTACAGTCGAATGATACATAATATTGAACAAAAAGAACCGTCGACCACTAGACACATTAACATAAGGAGAAAGTACGGGCAAATGATTAATATATTTCCTCTTGTAAGATCGGCCAAACATATTTACTGTCTGTTGATGAAAAATGGTATGTGACGGCAATTACGCACGCCGCCATACTAATAGGATGAATATATAGTTGAAGACGGAAATAAGTTGTTTCTAATGCCAATGAGCGTGGCAGGAAGCCTTTTGATAATATTATATCTTGTGCGAAAGGTCATGACAATTCAAATATGTACAACAAATAGGTTTGTTATTGTATTGATGAAATAAAATTTGTCTTTTGGGTGGTTGTACACAGCGTTTATTTTTTTTATCTATATAGAAGTTTACATAATGCTATGATATATTTTACAACGAGATATACAAGTAAAAATACCTCCTGATAATGAATATATTGTAAAAGTGCATTCTTGTTGAACGCTAATTCTATGTTATAAAGTATCTAAACATGTTATATTATTAGCAAACCATAGATTTGCTCCGGTATCTCTTCAGCTGTCGCCAGTCCTTCCGTCGGTAGCTTTGTTTACTATCGCTTCTCCCCCAAAACGTGTATAGATAGTGTCAGTGAACCTTTTATATATAGTATCCTATTGAAATGTAGTATGTTCTTAACATGGTCATCCTTAATTGTCTCTTACATTGAAGAAAATATTACAGAATCGTCGAATAACCATGTTGATTTTTCTCGTGAAACTTCGTACTATATTTCTTAATTGTCGGCTTCTACTTTTGTCCCCGTTTTCCTTATAGTTGTCGATGTACACAGGTTTTTTGTCTTATCAATATTGTCGTTTTACAGTTTAACTATTTCGTAGAAGAAATTTATGTTTTAGAGCACATCTCCTACATTGATACATGTGTGGAGTGCAGAGTGTCACAAGTAACCTGTAGGTTAGTTCAACGTGTATCTTAACATTCCCACGAAAGGAATTTTAGATTGTCAGAGCACATCCTATATAATATTTAATAAAAGGTCATCAAACGTTTTGGGCAAGTTACATGTACATGTGTGAAAGACGATGCTTTGTAAACCAAACTATATTTAGGTATCCGATGAAATCCTCTATACTATTCCTAGGATAATCAAATGAATCTCCAATACAACGTGGGTATCATTGAAGCTCCTGTATCGAGGTTGCATTTAGTTTTTTAAAAAAGGGTCATATTAATAACAAAAAGAATGATAGGACAACATAAGGATACATTACAATATCAACATAGTACCTAGAAAAAAAGGAGTAGTAAGTACGAAAATTCAAGACGTTATACAAAATCTGTAAGTCCATGGAAATGGGAAAATAAAAACGCGGGACGCACACAGAACCAAGAAGAAGAGGCCCATAGGGCCTTAACGTCCATCTGGTTGAAATTTGCATAGTAGTTTCAGAGAAGTCTTTTAAAGACGTACTGTCAAATTTACCCCTTTTGACCCCGTCCAATTGTCCCGTGGGAGTCAAGGACTTTATTTGTACAATCTTGAATCTTCTTTCTCTAAGGATGCTTCCTGTCAAATTTGGTTTATATATGCCCAATTGTCTCAGAGGAGATGTCGTTTGAAGGCACACTGTCAAATTACCCCTTTTTGCCCCACCCACCTGTCCCCTCTGGGTCAGGTACTTCATTTGTACAATCTTAAATCCCCTTCCTCTAATAATGCTTCCTGTCAAATTTGGTTGAAATCTGCCCAGTAGTCTCAGAGGATATGTCGTTTGAAGGCATACTGTCGAATTACCCCTTATGGGCCCGCCAATCTGTTCCCTGGGGGCCATGTACTTCATTTGTACAATCTTGGATCCCCTTCCCCTAAGGATGCTTCCTGTCAAATTTGGTTGATATATGCCCAATAGTCTCAGAGGAGATGTCGTTTGAAGGCATACTGTCAAATTACCCCTTTCAACCCCGCCCACCTGTCCCCTGGGGGTCAGGTGCTTCATTTGTATAATCTTGAATCCCCGTCCCCTAAGGATGCTTCCTGCCAAATTTGGTTGATATATGTCTAATAGTCTCAGAGGAGATGTCGTTTAAAGGCATACTGTTAAATTTACTCCTTTTGGTCCCACCCACCTGTCCTCTTGGGGTCAAAGACTTTATTTGTACGATTGTGAATCCCCTTTCCCATAGGCTGCCTCCTGCCAAATTTGGTTGAAATCTACTGAATAGTCTTTGAGGAGATGTCGTTTAAAGGCATACTGTCAAATTTACCCCTTTTGACCCCGTCTACCTGTCCCCTGGTGGATCAGGGACTTCATCTGTACAATCAAGAATCCTCTTCCCCTAAGGATGCTTCCTGCCAAATTTGGTTGATATTTTGCTTCTAGTCTATGTGGAGATGTCGTTTAAGGGCAAACTATTAACTTTACCCCTTCAGGCCCCACCAATCTGTCCCCTTGGAGTTCAGGTACTTCATTTGTATAATCTTGAATCCCCTTCCCCTAAGGATGCTTCCTGCATAATTTGGTTGATATCTGCCCTATAGTCTCAGAGGATATGTCGTTTGACGGCATACTGTCGATTACCCCTTTTTGCCCCGGTCACTTATCCCTTGATGGTCAGGTGCTTCATTTGTACAATCTTGAATCCCCTTCACCTAAGGATGCTTCCTGCCAAATTTGGTTGATATATGCCCAATAGTCTCAGAGGAGATGTCGTTTGAAAGCATACTGTCAAATTACCCCTTTTGGCCCCGCCCACCTGTCCCCTGGGGGGTCAGGTACTTCATTTGTACAATATCATATCCCCTTCTCCTAAGGATGCTTCCTGCCAAATTTGGTTAAGATCTGCCCAATAGTCTAAGAGGCGATGTCGTTTGAAGGCATACTGTTAAATTACCCCTTTTGGCCCCACCCACATGTCCCCTAGGGGTCAGGTACTCCATTTGTATAATCTTGAATCCCCTTCTCTTAAGGATGCTTCCCGCTAAATTTGGTTGAAATCTGCCCAATAGTATCAGAGGATATGTCGTTTGAAGGCATACTGTCGAATTACCCCTTTTGGGCCCCGCCCATCTGTCCTCTAAGGTCAGGTACTTCATTTGGACAATCTTGAATCCCCTTCCCCTAAGAATGCTTCCTGCCAAATTTGGTTAAGATCTGCCCAATAGTCTAAGAGGAGATGTCGTTTGAAGGCATACTGTTAAATTACCCCTTTTGGCCCCGCCAATCTGTCCCCTGGGGGTCAGGTGCTTCATTTCGGCAATCGTGAATCCCCTTCCCCTAACGATGATTCCTGGCAAATTTGGTTGAAATCTGCCAAGTAGTTTCAGAGAAGGTGTCGTTTAAAGCAAAAGTTAGCGACGGACGGACGAACGGGCGACGGACGACGGACGGGATTTGTATAAGAAAAGTCCACCTTGGACCTTTGGTCCAGATGGAATATAAAAAGGAAACTTCACAAACATCTATTAAAAGAACTAGAAGCGAAACCAGTTGATCTCGATTGAGTAAGCGTTTCCTGCTACACATGTGTCACCCGCCTTGAAGTTTCCTTGTCATTTCGGTTTATGTCAACCCTTTCCATAGTAAAAAGGGAAAACATATGTCGCCATAAGAAAGAACCAATACTCTGTTCGAGATATCCTTGTCCAACAGTACATTGCAAGCTTCATAGCAAGCGTTATTAATGGACGCTAAGAAAATGATTCTGTGAATTTAGAATAGACAATTATTATTATTATTATTATTATTATTATATAAGGGTTTAACAAGACACCTGGAGAAATCAAAGCTACAAAGCCAAAAAAGGGATGTAAAAATCTCCACTGTAATAAAGAACAAAAACCACACCCAAACAATACTATACAATTTATTGCTAAACTTTCGATGTGCGCGCAGTCAAAATTGGATGTTGTCACGTATTCCTCTCAACACGTGTTTCCGACAATCTATACTACTTCAGCAAAGGTGACGTTATCATTTATATAGAAGTTAATTCTAACGGACGGACGGACGGACGGACGGACGGACGAAAGGATTGACTTAAATTAAGAAAGTGACGAAATATCCATCAAACACAACAATTTACAATAGAGGTAAATTGGAATATATCCTCTTAGGTCCATGACTAAGAAATAACTGACAGAACGTTATGAAGCAGAAATAAATGACGGAGTGTCTCACACACAGCAATAGTTCATTGAGAAAGGTTCAGAATTACAGTGTTCGCGAGAAAAATGCTACTAGGTAACAGGCACTGTCGGGGCAAAGCCACCAGTGGAAGTAACCACCCAATACATATACTTACATGTATAAGGGTAAACAACCAATCAACGACAAGTGGTATTATGAAACCGAAATAAATCATAACATTAGTTTTGATGAACAATGTTTTATCTATATAAACGCGTCCAAATCTTTCAAAATCACATATGGTACTTATTTTACGTACAATCAGCTTAGCGTCAAATGCAACAAATATTATTTTTGAATCTAATGACCTCATTACCACAATGTGTACGAATTCAAAATATCTCCAAATCAACAATAATGAAAAGTTGGATAAGATAGTTTATGCATCAACTAAAGGGTGCAAACAATGTTTTCAAGTTTTGAATTCGAAAACATTTCTTTGAAAAAGTTTAGGTCGATCTTTGAAACAATAATAGAATAAACATAATAAACATCATATTCATAATTCAGCGTTTGTAAATTTGCAGCATAAATTAAGAATCCAGGAGAATTATCAAAACATTTTGATAAAACGTCATTCTGAGAAAAAAAAGTAAATCGAAGAACCAAGATGATATTTTAAGGCCGTAAGTCCATTCACTAACATAATCAATTTTCAATACAGCATATAATATCAGAGCCTGTGCATATTCCATAATACATGTCCTTTATTAACACACACGTTAGTTTGCGTTAAACAGCTGTTGTACTGAAAAACTATTGCATCCCAATTGTGTTGTTCCTTATTTTTTGAAAGTACTAGAATAATATAAACACATATAATACAAAGCTATTGAATGTACAGTGAACTACGACGTCAATAAATATGTCAGCAATAGTATGGTCAGATAATTGTCTATACTATCATCTACACAATGGTCAATGACCTTTGTTTTCAAAATCTAAAATATTTTTTAAAGAGAGCCCAAATTGTGTCGAGCGGACAAGGCTTTCACATAATCACATCTGCTGTCACTAGTTTTGTAACACGGGGACCCGAACTCATTGTTTGCTTGGTCGCATACACTGTGGGTGATGTCATACAATTCAGAGACATTGACTATATTTAATACAAACGAGGAACACTTTTAACACATGTTGTCAACAAAACCACGTATAACGGTAACGAGTCTCAAACAGAAAGACATTGACACGGACTTAGAACCGTCTCTCCAGCTAACTGGACTGGTGTGTTTAAACCAGTTTTACTAGGCCCAAATATTCACACTTACCCAATGCCTTCAAACCATATACTTAGCCTATTTACTGTTTCCAAACTCTATGTTCCTACAATAGTCCCAAACCCTTTGTTTCTATAGTTCTTATAGTAGTTTCATCACCTATAACTACGCTAAAAAAACTACAATTAACTAACACTAAACTACATAATAAAACGAACTGTACTACTGTTGACTTGTATCCTAAGGCTTAAAACAATATGTGGTCCGCGGTCTCAAACTACTATAAGCTAGTGATGGCTTAAGCATCAAGATACTTCGTTACTCAAAATCCCAGCCGTCACACTGTGCCTACCCTGAACCCTAGTCCTTTCACTGAAGCCTTACTAAGATATATATTTATACCATATATTCTTCTCTTTGCTTCTAATGCACTGTTCTGCGGACTAACACCGACTGACTAAAACAATGGTTGCGTTCGCCCTTATACCCCTATTCTATTCTGTGACGTATTTGTAAACAAGAAAACTATAAGCCGTGAAATATCTAAGCTACGGTCTCATAAGTGTATTCTGAAGCATTCTGATAAGTTGCCCAGATATCAAACTAAGACCTAAGATTGGCTTCAAAGCCTACAAGTTGATTGGCTAACCATGAAAACTGTATTTCGATCCGACTTGCTCGACCTTGACAAACACATCATAGATTATATAGTGAAATCAAAGATATTACAATAAAATGATTGACAAGAGTTGTCTAACACTAAGATACAAGACACAGAACATCAATGAAGGTAAGAAAAACGTATTTCCGTCACACTTCACTCGGTCACATTATCCTGACACCGATCCAACCAGTCGCCCTCCTACCAAGTAATGCTGAGCGATTTGCAGGCAGTGATAAGATTGCCTAATGTTAACGTTATAGGTTTTGACGCGACCGGGATCCTATCCCTAACCTGGGATTCTAGCACCAGGCTACCAGCACGAGCACCGCGCTGGTACATGTATGCATACGTCCTACAAAGCATAACATTTGGATTTATTTTTTTTTTTAGATGTAGGGAATAGATTGAGGAGACGCAAATGCAAAAGTTGTTAATATTTTAAAACAAATATTAAAAAAGAGCAATTGATCGATATATTGATAACGTATATAGATGCTTCGAGAAACACTTTTCACTTTTAACTATTTTGGATTTTTCTACCGGCTGAATGTTGGTGAATTGTGAACCTTTTCCAAACATGTCGTCAAGAAAACAAATATATATTTGTTTTATCACCATTTTATATGTCTATAAAATCGTTTGATTTCTATGTTTGCATCGTTATGTACATTTGTATAACAGATGCACTGCTTTTGATACATATCTGTATTAAATTCTGTTTGGCTTCTCTTATTGTTGTTTTATATTATATCAGAACACACGTACATACTTTCCTTAACTAGTCACGTTTTCGGACTGTTGGTTTTATTAATATGTTGTTTCGGTTTAGCTTTCAATTGTATGCACAATGAATTGAAGAATAGTAAATACGAAAAACCTAGCTGACTTTCGAAAGCCGTAAGTCTATGAACATGGATTAATAAAAGGAAAATGCGTGGTGCAGACGGAACAAAAGTAGCAACTAAAAAGGGAAACACCACGAACGTCTATTAAAAAAACTAGAAGCGAAACGAAGCGCTCGCGATTGAGTAAACGTTTCCTGCTACACATGTGTCACTTGCCGCGATGTTTTAGTGTCATTTTGGTATATGGAAAACCGTTCAATGGTAGAAAAGGAAACATGTCACCATAAGAATATGTCACTAATAATGTGACAAAAGAGGAAAGGAGAAACATCCATGACATTATCGGAACAGAAGCAGCATCAGTATCATGTAAGTAAAACAATAAAGATACATGTAGTGCGACAAGGAGTGTAACAACATGACCTCATTCTATAAATTATATTACTTACATGTAGTATATGATATAATCAAAGACCGGTGGACGGACGGACAAAAATTAGGAAAAAGGGGACGGGAAAGCCGAAATATCAATCTGTCAGGCACACATATTTAAAACTCATGTTATTATGAAGCTTTTTTTACCTATATACCTAAATTGGTTCTTATAATAAGCTGCATCTTTGCTAGCCAACGTATACGAATCACTTCCTTTCAGTTCGCTTATCGTAGTGAAATGTAGTGTAGCGAAACTTGGCTTGCGCAGATGAATAAGCTGATACAATAAGGTCAGGTCTCCGCTATCCATATGCCTGTTTTTGGTATCATTTGCAGCACTCTCATTCGTAGAGCATGTATGTCCTGTTTTACATAACTGTAACCTATTTGACTGGTATATCAAAGTGTGTTACTTGTTCTAGACAATCAATAAGGGCGCATTTCATCTTCGGAAACTCAAATTTTAGTCGGATCTATCGTTATAGAATCTCAAACCGGAAAATGAACGGAAACGTGAGGAAATTACTTCCTAATAACATTTAATCACATTCTAACGCATTCACTACGACAATACAAGGTCGGTATATACAGGCAATCATTGAGCACCGAAGTAGAAGCGCTTGATGTGTCTATATTCTGAGTAGCAATACATCAAGTCACCTAACAAACGTTTGTCTCAAGTAATCTGCCACAGTGTACAATGTGGTCACCAGACTCACCAGGATTGATCGGCTATTGTTCTATGTCCTCTGAGCTTGCCAAGTAGGCTTTTAATAAATTTTCAAAATCTTACAAATACATTACAAGCTAAATACCATGATCGTGTTTCACTGGTTCGATGTAATGTAGATTTACGATAATGAGGAATAAACCAAATGTGTTAATACAGTAAATAACTACTGGGCTTCATGTGTGTTATTAATTGTAACTTGGAATATCATGCCTTCATGATCCCTGTGTTCCTGGAAACATATCAATAGTTCAATAGGATGAAACAGTGATACATTTGAAAGGTCTAGTATGGGCGGCGAAAAGGGTAAAAAATACGTTAATACAGAATCCTAAAACATCTAAATATACAAAACAAACAGGAGTCATTATTTAAACGAAGAATGTACATTGCAAAATCAACAGCTTAAAATAAAACCAACAGGCTTGAATTCAATACCAACGGTCACATCTGCAAACAACGATCACCCATGCAATATCAACAGTCAACTTTGCAAAATCAACA
>JAUMGZ010115325.1:0-17443 GCA_032359645.1 Pododesmus macrochisma
TAACTGACCTAGTCCAAGTGACTGGTGTGGTGTGCGTTCAAGGAATAACTGACCTAGTCCAAGTGACTGGTGTGGTGCGTTCAAGAAATAACTGACCTAGTCCAAGTGACTGGTGTGGTGCGTTCAAGCCTCCAGGTAACCCAATAAAACTTGCACCATCACTGCTTCCTAGCATCTGTCCTTCTTCAGGCCTCGGTTCATTACAGGATAGCTGCAACCATCAAATAGCGTTGTCATCAAAACTTTGTAAATTCAGTTGAATTAAGATAAAACATTTTTTTTAATATACATGTAGCATACTTATGTTTCTTTTGGATCTTCAAATTATAAATTAAAGGAGCAGATTTCATGAATTTCATCTTATGGATATATAAATACAATTTTATCATTAAAGTGCAATAAAAAGCAGAATCCCCCCCCTAAAAGATGATATCATGCAATAACAGGGCAATGCACACTGATTAATTCTAGTTTTCAAACCAGGGATCCATATCGAGTAAATGACATGGTTTTTCTAAAATTGTTAATCCATAAAATGTCAAGATTATTTGTGACACCATAAATATTGCATATACTTTTACTATTTATAAATATCAAGAATAATGATGCACATTAATTGCATAGGATTTTACCCTAGAGTATTATTACGGCTAGCTTTTTTATTGTGTAATATTTCAAAACCTTTGTAAATATAGCTGTATTAGCATACTGTGTATAAGCCATTCATGAAACAATCTAGATCATCAGTGCATTGATCACACAGGATGTTAGCAGGGTGCTAACAACAAAGCTGTTATAACTTGTTAAGAAACCTATTATGTACCTGTTATTGAGATACTTACTCCTGCAGCTGGTACCTCGGACTGTTGAGCTAGACCTTGCCTCAATATATACTTACTCCTGCAGCTGGTACCTCGGACTGTTGAGCTAGACCTTGCCTCACTATATACTTACTCCTGCAGCTGGTACCTCCGACTGTTGAGCTAGACCTTGCCTCACTAGATGCTGAGCAAAATCTTTTGCACAATTGGTCTGGGCATCCTTTTTATTGGTAGAATTTCCAACACCAATGTAGTCAAATCCTTCAACACGCACCTGGAGCAAAAAGTCTTAAAACTATTTCTCCTAATTAATTAAGATAAGTATCTATTGTTTCTTCATTTAGTAATATCTAAGATTAACAAGCTTCTCATTAAGTAAGAAGACCTTACTATTATAATCAGTGCACCAGTAATTGTAATTAAATTTACATATAAATCGGAATTCCTCAAAATATCAAAGTGCCAAGAACCAGCTTGATTCTACGTTAATGAAAATGTACAAAACATTAACAAAAGGATATTCATCATATCAATATCATTCAGGTGAATATTTGATTACCACTTTACCTCACATTTAAACCTAGGCTTGTGTTTGGAACCAGTCTGCCCAAATTCATATTGTGGAGTAACTTTTCTTTTTCCGCACCATGCATACAGGAACTGTTTGATATCTCCCATGACTGTTTACCTGAAAGTATATCATCATTACTGACATTAGTAAAAACAATAACAACTGGATTATACATTTACATTTAAATCAATGATATAACTAGAGCTGTCGCCAGGATGATTGACTAATACCCCTCGCTTCTGCCAAATTATTCATTTCATGACATCAACCTGGATTGAATTTTTTTATTAGGTTAGCCAAGTTGTACCCTTGGAATGGAATTATTTTGCTTCATAGTTTTGTTGAAACTGATTGAACAGTGTAGACCACTTACAAAATGTAAATGTACATGTAATTATCTCTCCTTGAAATTGTTGGAACAAAACTATTTTTCTTCATATGGTGTACTATAATGTTTAATTAAAATCCATTAAGCAGTGAAGGAGGAGTTGCGCTTACGAGGTTCATGACATTTATATGATTAAGTCTAATTATCTCCCCTTGAAGTAGTCTGAATATTTTTCTTCATATATATGGTGTACTATAATTGTGTGAAGTTTAATTGAAATTTATTAAGTAGTGAAAGAGGAGTTGCGCTTACGAAATTCAAAACATGTAACGTGAAAGTCTAATCAAGTTAATTATCTCCCTTTAAAATTGTTGGAACATAAATATTTTTCTTCGTGCACATCTTCATATGGTGTACTATCATTGTATTAAGTTTTATTGAAATCCATTTAACTGTATGGGAGGAGTTGTGCTTACAAGATTCACGGACAGATGGACGGACAGGGCGATTCCTATATAGACCCCCCCCCCTAAAATCTTCGTTTGTTGGGGGTCTATATATATATATATATACCATTGCAAGAAAACTTATCGATATCTAGAAAATGGACATATTAAACCTGTCAGAATGTTACATTGTATAGTGGTTTACTGTCAGTGGTCTGGTAGGCCACAGAAATCTCATGTCACTATAAATAGTAATGTTGTTTTAGAGTATGTAAGATATAGTCAATTCATTTTTTGCATCAAATGACCTGGTGTGTTTTCTAAATATTCTAAAAGAGTTGTTGGTCTTTTAGATCTCATGTTGGCAACTTTTATCAGCAATGTGTCCCTTGATGCTAAAAATCATAAGCAAATACAGATTCAGATGTGTATTCATGATCAGCATGTGGATAGTTTAGGTATAGCACTAAAACTATAGCAAACATATTTTTCTTTCCTGTGGACAATTTTTTCATTTAGTTTACCATGAGGCCTTGGACTATCTAGGCCTACTGTAGCAGTCTATTGGAATACTGGCTGTTTTGTTAGTATATATGTTAAGGACTCAATCACCAGTATTGTTATTAGACCATTAATCCTGGGGTGGGATGCCTACTAGCCATGCGTTTAAGCATCAGAGTATTACTCCCTTCATGATCCCATATAACGGCCCATATGTATATGATGCATGTGTGTGCTGGAGGTTGTGCAAGTGTTCTGCTTTGTAATAGGACAGTGCTTTCCACAGTTCATTTATAGTGCCATCTCTCTTGAATACTATAGCTACAGCACAGATACCATAATATCTAATACAGACCATTTTATACAGTGACGTGTGGTTTTGCACAAAACAAGTTATCCCTAAGTTGTTTCGCACTAAGTAATAATTATACATTAACTTGTTTTTGTTGTTTCTTTTCTAATTTGTTTATTGTGTGTGCATATTAATGATATATAATGAAGTATATAATATTAACGTTTCCACTAACGTTACAAATCTAGGCTACGCTACTTAGTCTATGGATGATTCCTTCTTAATCGTTCATATATATTTATATATATATATTTTTAGTTTATATGACTATTTGAAATAATAAATTATTAAAGGAAGTTTTTAATACAATAGTGAAAATCTTTTAACTGTACAGTCCATTAGTTTACTTAGAGAAATAGTAATTATAACTAAGATTTTATTATTGCGTTGTCGTAGTTGAATTGGAGTTTTGATAGTTTTTGGTTTCGTAATGTGTTTATATAAAATTTGTGCCAAACCACTCAGGGCGAAGTTGTTTTAGTGAGAAACCACTCAGGGCTAACTTGTTTTTGTGCAAAACCACCCGGATTCCTTATATACTACACTCTATGCTTGGCCAAGTTGAGTAACAGAGGTGAAGTGTCTTGCCCCAAAGACACAGCAGCAATGAAAAATAGTTGGTGCCAGTGCTGTTCAAACTCCTGATGTAGCACTACATTACACTGCCCCTACTGTAATGTCGCACAGTAGGAATGTTGTTTGAGGGTTCGGCATGCAGAGCTGTCTGATTAATCACTTTTGTGATGCAACGACACAGGCATTTGTTTCAATCAATAACCCCTGCCCGACATTGCCCAGGGTCGACAGCATATCGAAAGATGCTCAAAATGTTCTTACAATAGTGATTACTGTCTGGCGTATTTCGATTTTTTTTATTAATAAACTTTCTTCTTACATATTCTGAATATGCCTTAAAATTTATGGGCTTCTTATGTCGGCAATTGTTGTCAATACTGCAACCCAGACTAGCCTAGGCTGCAGCTGAAGCCAAAACACATCCTGACTCTTGACAGCAAAAATACTTAAGCTCTCATTAGAATTACCGCTACAAGTATGAGTTTACACAATCTTAACGATGCTTGGTGAAGTAAGATAGTTGGCAAGCATTTTAGCAAGAATTTTTTGTAGGTACATTTATCGTATGGCCTTCTGCCTACAATATTAAAAACCAGGCCAACATTTACCATGTCACGAACTGCAATCAAGATTGAACCGGATGCTGACAGCGCCACCTAGTTCGAAGGGATCATGACCAAAACGCACCCAAACCAAAACGTACCTACTACAAAGCATACATAAAAAGTAAAACATAACCAGTGAGTCTAAAGTTACCTAAACTAAAAATTTATAAGTCAAACATATATTTATTTTGAATATATATTTGTTTTTATGAGTATATAATTAATTTTTTAGAATACATATTTCAGTTTTATATGACCATGTAATTTATATTTATGTATATTTTATTTATGAACGCATATCTATGTAGATCTATTAATTATTTTTAAGAACAACTATTAATAAACATGTATCTATTTCGTAGTTTCTATGAACTTTGCAAAGTTTGACAAGCCATAGCTAATCGGTTCCAAGAGAAAAACTTTGGCATGATATTTTTATTTCACATTCTGCCAAACAGATGGTATATTGTAACTTGATTTCGGTGCTAAACGGACTTATCTATTCAATATGAGTCTCGATATCAAAGACACAGAAGACATAGCTTCTTCTGTCTTACATTTTTTTAAACCTCCTTCTGGAAATCGAAATAGAAGGACCTTTTCCAACCAACTTTATGACAAGCGTGACGACTTCCGTTTTATCCATACTTATAGCTCCTCCTTTTGAGATCCAGCATATACCAACCTAATCTCCTGATGCCAATACTGTGTTTATGTTTCACAGCTAATTCAGTATCCAAGAACTTGTTCTCAATATGAGGACTTCGTCTATAGAGGATTGTTGTTTCCATCAGATTTTCTGGGAGAGGGATTATATTGCTTAGACTTTGGTATGCATGCATAAAACAGTATGAATGGAATCAACCAACCGAGAGACATTGACAAACAAAAAATAACTGCGTCAAACCAATTCGAATGTAAGTAATTAAATTGACATCACATCAGTCATCAAGACTAGTAATCCATGCGACTTAGGACGGTCACCCAGCACGAAACCAGGCGGTGTGGCTAAACCGGTTATGATGCCTCAACCTCCTCACTTCTCGCATGAGACTAGAAGTCTTAAGTATAGACCTACATTTGAAAATTCCATAAATACACTTCATGTCGCTGTAAATCATCTCAACAAATAACCCCCACATCATTTGTCTATACAAATCTAAACGAGTAAAACGTATAAATATGTTTACAAAATGCAACTGGAAACATGTAAATTGGACATAACCTAGTAGCATAAAGCTGAAAATAGTGGCTAATATGTGGTCGATTCATAGATTCTACATATAGTTAAGTATATGAAAAATTACATTAATGAACAATCAGTGTCCTCGCAGAGTTACAACAGCAACACATAAGCCAACTTTAACTGCCAGGGGAAACACCAGGGGGATTGGGGACCGTAGGAGAGCAAAACTCGCCCGGTTATGTGTCGGGGAAATGGCTTACGTAATTGCTATAGCAGCAGTGTGAGCTCAGAAATAAAGAACAAAGCGAAGTCCTAATAAAAACCAGAAAGAATACACAAATGCAATCTGAAGCATGCCTCCAATAAATATCACATTTATAAGAGGAAATATCCAATACTCTGTGTGTGAGACAACCCCGCCCAGAACTCCAGATCTTGCTTCGAAGCAGCCGTCATTAATGGACGTTATAGAGACAATAAATTTAGAATAGACAAGACTTCAGTAAATGAAGCTACAGAACCACAGACGAAAAGGGAAAATCACGACGGTGAAGCCCCCCGGCCGAAAATTGTAATATTAGGGTTCGAAATATAAAGAAGCTGAACGTCAACATTTATTACTATTCGAAGTATGCATTACTAAATTGTTGATATGAAAATGCAAGGATGTTTTCTACCCCTGCATGCCTTACTTTCTCCATTTTCTTTTTCTTCTCTGATTAGTTACGGCCCTGCTCACACACACGCACGTACGCACGTGCACACACACACGCACACACACCCACCCACCCACCCACCCACCCACACACACACACACACACACACACACACACACACACAGAAGGAAAGTTTTGACCAAACTTTACGTACATACTCATTGGATGGTCCCCTTTCAGATTTGCGTCTGGCGTTGCTGAATTATATTTAAGTTGACCGTTGACCACCATGGCTTCTAAATGACTGAGACCTTTACATATTTTTTGTCAAGAACTCAAGAACTGTAGGTCAAATGCTCATAAGACTTGACGTAGACGTTCCTTGACGAGACCCCTTCAGAATATAGTGGCATTACATAAACATGCTGTAATTTTTCTTGCATGTTTCCCTTATGAAATTGTCAGTCTTTTCAAGACTCAATCTAATATTGCAGTCACGTTCTCTGACTGACTGAGGCATTTTCACATTTTCAGTTTCTTCTCAGGAAAAGCTGATCTGTTTCGTGAAACTCTTGAAGATGTTTATTACATGTATCAAAATATGCCAAGTTTAAACTCGTTGTGCATACATACCGGCGCGGTGGCTAGGAGGTAGGGCATCTGCCTCGTGATCCAGTAGGTGGGGGTTCGAATCCCGACTGCGTCAAACCTAAGACGTTAAAATTAAATCAGTAGGTAATCTTCTCGCTCTCTGCTTAGGTGCTCGGCATTTCTGGGTAGGAGAAAGAAATGTTGCCTCGGTATCAGGATATTGTGACCGAGTTTAGTATCATGTCAATGTGTCTGTTGCGTGATATTTCAGTGAGGCAACTCTATAATGTCACCGTAAGTGCGCACTTTAACAAGCAAACACCGTCTCGATATGACCTATACATGAGTTGAAGGAACGTTGAATTCCAATAAAACAAACATAAAAAAAAATTTATTGAAACTAGATATTTGCATGATATAATACTTGTAAGTGTTATCGGAATTGACTTTTTCAACATTCTCCCCTTTCGTCTTATATATTTGGATCTTCAGCCTTTATCAATCTATAGTTGTCTATTCCCTAGGGCCATCAATTGTTGGCTAGAACTATGGGCGACAACTCCCGCATGTCTGTAGAGGATGTTTATTCTCCTTTGAATACACGCACATTGCATTTATTAGTGGTACATAACACTTTGTAGCAGGTGAAAACTGTCATATACATCATTGCGGGTGACACATATATAACGGGGAACACGCCAATCGGAAAACCTCTCGGGCCTTTCCGTCTTACATATGGAAACACCTAAGGAGTATATATGGCGGATGAATATGCAGTAATTCAAATTAAATATGTTCCTGCTGTATTATCGCTATACCGTTTGAACGTTGCAATGCCGTAGGAGGTGTTTTAACATGAACTTTTCTAAATGTTGTTTACAGTTAGTTATTCGAGCTGTATTACCAGTTAGTAGTGGTATGTAACGTTTTTCAACGGCGCCACACAAACAGCACACTTTTTATAGAACAATCCTATTGTTTCCCAGGTTAATCGCCTTATTGAAAGTAGATACAATATGGAAACTTGCTCAGTAACCCGAGATGTGTTTTTTACATGTAGGTATAACAGAAAGGCCCGATTGGTTTTCCGATTTGGAACATTCACACCTGGCGAACACATGGATTCGTTCCTAGTTTTTAATTGAAGTTATTGACGTTTCCTTTTTCTATTTATTATTTTTACTTAATTGTGCTTGTTTGCACGTTCCCCGCTTTCCTTAAGTTTGCAGATGTCCATACACTTATGGAATCAGAAAAGTGTCTTAAATTGTCGTATTTTTCACTTGACCTAAATTCACACTTCAGTGACAAAGGTAAAGATGTGAGGGTGTGTTTTAATAAGAACAATCCCATAGGTCTTAATTGAATTTACCGTTTGACTTACTTGTTATGTTACCTTGACCTAATTTTATGCTTAAGTGTCAACGTGCTAACGCCTGCACACCCAAGACATAAAGAGATTTGGGATGTTAACTTTAAACCATCATCTTGGTCCTCAAAAATGACACAAACATATATTTGATGTGATCTTGACATTCTTTCATGAAATAGTGATAATGACGACAAAATATAAATTGCGTACTGGTCAATATTTTGGACCCCATTGTGCTTAGAATATTTTTACCAGACCAGAATTTGAGTTATCACCGGTACAATGGTTCGACTCTCTTTAAACTATTAACTGTGTCTCATTGAATTGAGGTCTCTACCGTTTGACATTTTTTTGAGTGACCTTGACATATTTTCATGCCTCAGTGAGTTATGTTCAGCTTGTGTATACGAGCTAGTTATCAGATCCAGTTAGGCTGCGCTAAATTGCCTTCAAGGTTACCAGAGTAATATGCACATTTGAAGCGAAACCTTGACCTAAATTCACGCTCCAGTGACTGGAGTATAGTGTTTGCATAAAGATAAGTTTCTCAAACCGTATTGAGCATTAAATGTTCACGGTTGACCTTTGAACTTTGTCTTTATGGGAACTTCATGTACGACTTGGCCTTTTTATGCCTCACTGGACAGGTTTCTATTTTGCAATCGACCTTAAATTGACGTTATAAATCTTCTTGGTGCTTAATAAACGCGGCGAATCCAATATGACGTGTAGCCTGGTTACTGTCTACCGTGTGCAGCATCATGAGAAGGCAGGGACCAGGCTACATGACCTGCCGAATTGACGATGGAAGTAAACACCACACTAACAACGTTCAAGTCAACTTTATAATAATTCTTATGTATGATGTTGTTTTTATGCTTTGGACGAAAATTGAAGAACAAAAACATGGGTTCTGCCTCACGAATCCATACGTTAAATACGTTATAGTGATTCTTTGAACACGTGGTATAAGACAAAATAAGCTGGACGAGTCATTACACATATGTTCACAATGTACACTCAATTTATTTTTTTCTTGTCTGCAATTTTGACACAGAAAACACTTTTAACGTGCTAAAATTGATAACAAAGTCAATATGCTTGCGTCGTGATAATTGAGTGAAACAGCACTGTAAAGTCGTCATCAGTACTCGCTGTCACAAGCTGACACCGTCTCGTTGCACGTTAAAAGGGACGTTAAACCCAACAAAATAAACAATCTTTTAATGCGTTAAAAGGAAATGTTTATTGAATACAGTTAGCGCAATAAATTTTATGTATACAGATAACATCGATTACATGAACAACCACTCGTTGATGTATATTGTTGGTTATAAAGGTATTTCAGTTAAAATTTAACTATACTTAGTGCAGACGTTGTTGAGGTATACTTTTAAATCGTGAGTTGTTCCTTTTTTTGTTTTATTGTATTATTTTTGACCATTAATATTTACTTACAAATACAATTGGCTGTGTTCCAGATAAATACCGCGGCTTTTCATAACTTCAAAAAAAACTCTTTAGTTTCTTTTTGAAGTTTTTAAAAAACATTTGTGTGAAGTTAGCAGTGGATCGGATACTGGACTTTGGATATTCGAATAGCAGTAGATTGATATGCACATCTAGCAGTAGATTTGATATACACATCTAGCAGTAGATTGATATGCACATCTAGCAGTAGATCGGATATACACATCTAGCAGTAGATCGGATATACACATCTAGCAGTAGATCGGATATACACATCTAGCAGTAGATTGGATATACACATCTAGCAGTAGATTGGATATACACATCTAGCAGTAGATTGGATATGCACATCTAGCAGTAGACTGGATATGGACATCTAGCAGTAGACTGGATATGGACATCTAGCAGTAGACTGGATATACACATCTAGCAGTAGATTGGATATGCACCTCTAGCAGTAGATTGGATATACACATCTAGCAGTAGACTGGATATGCATATCCAGCAGTAGATCGAATATTCAAATCACTTCAAGCAGTAGTTTCGACATTTTATCTATTTATATATATATATATAAGTGTGCCCTATATGTGTTTGATATAAAATGTTTACATTAATCACGTACTTTCGAGTTTCATAGTGCTTAATCTTAAGCGGACCTGGGGTCCAGGTTTGGTTTGAGTGACTCTCAATAGTCTGCTGTACAAGACTAAATACTCAAATTTCCGACTCAATAGACTTTGATACCCCCGCACCACCCCACCCCACCCCACCCCACCCAAACACCCAGAAGTGAGTAAGTCCATTGACAAATTTGCCATTTATCACCTATTTTCGAGTTTCATAGCGTCAGATCTAAAACAGACACGTGGTCCAGCCTTACTCTGAATGACTCTCATCAGTCTATTGTACATGACTAAAGACTCACATGTTTGGTACAATTGACACTTTGATACCACCAGGGGCGGATTTTTGTTTCATTGTTTTATTTCCTTACGCTAAGTGTGATTTTTTCTTCAAATCATCAGCTTATATCACACCCCTTGTTCTTCACACAGACGAAAATACCAGAAGGGTATACCTACACCTTGTCTTAGAAATATAACACAGAAGAAAGAAATCCAAGGGAATAATACACCTTGTCCTTCAAATATCACATAAAAGAAAGAAATCCAAGGGTATACCTACACCTTGTCATAGAAATATAACACAGAAGAGAAATCCAAGGGTATGCATACACATTGTCCTCCAAATATAAAAACAAATCCAAGGGTATACATACACTTTGTCATTTACTTTTGACCCTAGGGTCAAGCCTTGAACAAAATTGGTTCTCCATGCCCTACCAAAGCATAAACACTATGCTTCTAGTTTATAAGAAGATTTTTTTGAAAAGACAAATTTTCGTCATTTGGGCCCCAAAATGACCCTCCCTGGGTACTGAGCCCCATCATTTGAACACATGTGAATCCTCTTCCCCTAAGGATGACATCTACCAAGTTTCAATGGAATTGGTCCAGTAGTGTTGGACAAGAAGTCGAAAATGTGGAAAGTTAACATAGTTGTTATATTTATGATACCGAAATGCTTTTTTTTTTAACCCAGGGTCACACCTTGAACAAACTGGTTGTCCATGCCATCAAGTTACTACATATCAAAGCATTTAGCTCTGGGTCATCTAGTATATTTATAAGATATAAAAAGGATATTTTTGAAATATTGTCAAATTTTCCCCATTTGGGCCCCAAAATGGATGTCCCCTGGAAGCTCAGCCCCACAATATTAACAAATCCCCGAGGGATACTTCCTTCCAAGTTTGGATGAAATTGGTCCAGTGGTTTAGGAGAAGAAGTAAAAAATGTGAATAGTTAACATGTTTGCTATAGTGTTGTACTTTGACCCCAAAAACGCGTTACCTATTTTTTACCCCATAAATAGGCATATAAGTAAATGTTTGGCATTTGAAAACTTTTGACCCTAGGGTAACACCATCTTGAATTAACCTGTTTCACCATGCTCTTAAGTTATTACATACCAACGCATTAAGCTCTAGGCCTTCTAGTTTATTAGAAGACGATTTTTGAAAATTTGTCAATTCCCCCACCCCCTTTTGGTTAGTGGCACCCCCTGGGGGCTGAGCCCCTTCATTTGAACAAATCTAAATCCCCTTCACCTAGACATAGTTCCTACCAAGTAAGGATGCAATTAGGCCATTGGTTTAGGAGAAAAAGTCGAAAATATGAAAAGTTTTTTACGGATGGACGACGGACAACGGACGGACGACGGACGGGATTTGTATGAGTAAAAGTCCACCTTGGACATTTGGTATATATGGACTAAAAAGAAAGAAATCCAAGTTTATAAACACAACTTGTCCTTCAAATATCACAAGAAAGAAAGAAATCCATAGGGAACCCATTACTATCTTTCAGTACACGGAAACAGTTATATTCAGGCAAGTGTTACATGTAGTATCACTTGTAAACTTGGTCAATAAAACAGTCAAATCAAGACTAAAATTATAACAATTGTTTGCAACTTTATTAGAACAGAGTTAATGAACACATGTTAAGAAGATACATTATCTTTTTATGGGTATACCGTTCCGTGAGGTTAAATATGACAAGACTGTGTTAGTTTCATAGCAAACTGTTAAAACAAATATCTCAATACAATTCTTTTCAAATTTTAAGTGTCGCGCAACATAATGACAAGGTTGTATCATCTTTAACAATTGAAACTGATATATTGTATACATTTTCTCTCTCTAAACTTTAAAGCTAATTGAATCTGAATTGTAATTGTAATTTTAAACTCTATTTAGACAGGGAGGATTGGCCTTAACGAGGAATTGACATGGGTTATCGTTACGGGAGAGAAGTCATGAGTTATCGTTCTCTCTGTTTGGTTCACTCCTGGACTGGTTCTCTCCCCTGATACGCTTTTTTGCAACCAAAGGGAGAACCAGTATACGTTAACTCCTCCCTCTGTAGCAAAGCGCAGAGCATCGAAACAAAGAAAAAATCCAGATTGTCTTAATTGGAGATGCTAGAGTTAACATTCCTCGAGTCATGTACAAAAAGACCAAAACCTTAAGAGACATCTTAATTAACAAACATGCATTTTAATAAAATGTAAGATTCAGAAAAAATTATGACTTACTGTGCTGTACTAAACATCGAAACTTACTTCGTTATAACATTTTAATGGAATGCATTACGCAATGGATTTATATTTGAATTATTACCCAAAGTACATTTTAATGACTTTAATCTACTTCACCAGACAGGATTATCAATATCGAATGGATCAAATCCCAGTGTACAAACCTTTTTCTATTTTGCAATTTTAACAGACATGCTTTTCTAACAATCATTAGGCAATGTTTTTCATCAGTAAATGACCTTGAATTTTCTGTTTTCCTTAGATTGATATTGATTGAAGTTAAAAGATGACAAGGAATCAAGAAAAAACAAACTGTTGACAAGATCACTATATAACTTGATGATTACCTAAAAATCTAAAGCAAGCGAAACGAAAAGTAACATGTATATTGTTGCTCAAATATTATATATGAATATGAAAAATGATTATCAAAATCATATATTTATAGTAAACAATGGCTATGTATTAAATCATTAACGATGGATTAAAATCACTAATTTATAGAGGATTATGGTATATAAATAAGTATGAGCCCAAACACTATTCACGTGTAAAATGAATAGGGACACTAAATCAGCATTAAAACTTAAAAGATAACCGTTGCATGAATTAAAGTCAAAAAGATGGATAATGTATCAATATTTTTATGAATGTGTATGAATTTTACAAACACTTAAAATTTTCCAGTGATTTTTTTACTCTCTATTTTTTCATGTTAGAATATAAACGGAATTAAACACGAGATCTTAGTTTTCCAAAGAATCCCGATTTGACCAGTGGCCGGTAGGGTCTGAATAATTTGATGGGGGACCTCTTCCTCCTTTTTCCAGGACTGTGGGGGCTCATTAAGTAGTAGTACTGGTCTGCGATGGACGACGCCCATTCCGTCCGGCATGTTCCTCCTAACGCTAAACTGCAAGTCCGTTTTCTGTGGAAAAAGAAATTACTTTCATAAAATCATACGTATGGATCGATCATGATATTGACGAAACATATTTCAAACATTTAGTGAACATTTAGCTAGTATTACAATTGTACGACTTGGTATTATACGTACTCGACGAAACCCTAATTAATGGTCAAAGAATGTTGGACTCTTACAAAGACGTTACAAGTTTGAGAATGTTCTTAAAGCGTCAAAATAGGAACTTAAACAAGAGGCCCATTGGGTCTTATCGTTCATTTGGTATTTGATTATTTTCTTGGATGGTTTTTGAAAATCCAAATCATTTGAATAATCTGAATCATATTACCATGTGGATGCTTCCTACCAAGTTTGACTGAAATTGATCCAGTGGTTTTGGATAAGTTGAAAATGTAATAAGTTAACACACGCGCAGTATGCCAATAGTGTTGAACTTTGAGCATACGACCTGTGAACCTTTTTTCACCCAAGGTAACTCATTAACAGCAGTCATGATTCATAATGTACCTATGTTACTACATATACATGTGTTCATCTCTAGGTCTTTTAGTTTATTAAGAGATTTTTTTTTAAATGTTGTCAATTTCCCTTATTTCTGGCCGACCTATTTGAGCCACCTGATCGAGCACAATCACAATTATTTGAACAAATCTGAATGCCCTTTCCCTGAGAATGCTTTCTACGTAGATGTGGGCCTGTAACAGGAGCGACTTAGATGCGGACCTGTAACCGGAGCGATTTAGAGGCGGTCCTGTAACAGGAGCGATTTAGAGGCGGACCTGTAACAGGAGCAACTTAGATGCGGGCATGTAACAGGAGCGACTTAGATGCGGACCTGTAACAGGGGCTACTTCTTAGATGCGGACCTGTAACAGGAGCGACTTAGATGCGGACCTGTTATAAGAGCTACTTAGATGTGGGTCTGCAATAGGAGCGACTTAGATGTACATGTGGGCCTGCAATAAGAGCGACTTAGATGCGGACCAGCTACAGAAGCGACTTAGATTCGGACCTGCTACAGGAGCGACTTAGATGCGGACCTGCTACAGGAGCGACTTAGATGCTGCCCTGCTACAGGAGCGACTTAGATGCGGACTTGTAATAAACGCATCTTAAGACGATTTCTGAATAAATAAACTGTCACCAACAATTAACATGATACAAGTTCACAATTACCTTTGTTGAACTATATCGGAGTCAGCATCATGTAGAAGAGCTTTAAGTTTAGCCAGATTTACCCGTTTAGCTACTATCTCTTCTAAGGTCCTGAAATATAAGTAAAACATATTGTATTAAGAAATTTAAGCATACAACTGTATAGCACTAAAGGGGTTATTATATATGTGACGGGGCAGAAGGGTTTTACAAAAAGAAAAAAGCCATCTGTAATTTTCAGCAAGAAGATTATGTTCAACAGGGTAAGGAAGCAATGACAATACTGTACAATACTACATATGTTAATATAATTAGCATAAGTTCTTAAATAAATATATATACAAAGCATTACAATAAGTAAAATCAAAGATAATTACAGAACAGATCGATGTACCATTATATGATATGCATAATCTATAAAGTTAATCTTTACTCAGATTATACTTAGATATGAACAAACAATACATACAATGAACACATGTCGTCAGTACTCAGATTACAAAAATACAAAAAATAACATGCATTATGATCATGCTAAATCTCTGAATCACTCTTAAGATACTTAACCTTCTCATGTGTCGCTAACAAACAATTTGACAAGACATACTTAAAATATACACTACCTACCGGTAAAACTTTTACATTCGTGTTCAACCCTAGCACACTCTCTATCCATAGCAATATTCTAAAATACTCTCTCGATCCGAGATCTTTGTTTCTGTTCGTAATAAGTCAGTGTCTGCTTGTGACCGTGCGCACTTTTGGCAACTTTATAGTGATGTCTCACTGAAATATCACACCGCAGACACATTGACATGATATTTCACATTATACTGACACCGAGCCAACCTGTCCTTCTCTTGCCAAAAATACTGAGTGCTGCGCAGGAAGCAAGGTTACAAAATATCAAAATCTTAGGTATGACGCGGCAAAGGACGGAATTTTATCCCGGAACCTCCCGCACACTAATCGAACCCTCTTCCTCCAGTCAACTGTGGTGGGCGAACGAGATCTTGGTATTTGTTGTATATCTTTATCTTCAGAATTTGCGGTTTTCTCAAAATGAAGATCAATTTTTATTGACAAACATCGTGTAGG
This sequence comes from Pododesmus macrochisma, assembly GCA_032359645.1. Classification (NCBI taxonomy): domain Eukaryota; kingdom Metazoa; phylum Mollusca; class Bivalvia; order Pectinida; family Anomiidae; genus Pododesmus; species Pododesmus macrochisma. Next base: position 15,819 of record JAUMGZ010115325.1, read on the forward strand.
TGAAATTCATCAGATGATTTCAGTAATCAACAGACGAAGACGGACAATTTTTTTACTCAACCATATTTGACTGTTCACGTGTGATGTATGACAATTGAATTTTATCATATGATACATGCTTGAAAGAGTAGCAATGTCCAGAATGTGACGGACCGTATAAATACAAGTAAAACTTAATAATTATCTATCCAGCCATGAATGATGTATTGTTCGATTCGGACACCTTTGGTATCGCATTCTTATATCATTTTATTGATCAATAAAAGAAAAGGTTACGTTTTCACTTCTTCGTATGTTATAGACAAAACTACAAAAGAAAACCAAATAACGTTGAATCAAATGAAAATCATTCTTTCATTTTCAGTATCAGTCGCCCTATTAACTCGAACATTGATATAGTTCTTTTTATTTTTAACAAGGACCAAACATACCAAGTTATGCTTCAATCAAAAGAAACTAAAGCTATCATTTAGAAACAAATTCAAGTACTCTTTTTTATTTTTAGAACCGGTAAGTTTACCTTTGACCCATGACCCTAAAAGTCAAAAGGCTCTGTTTTCCTTGTATGCGAAGTTTTGCTTCAACCAGAGTAACTAAACATAACGTGTGGAAACAAATTAAAGTTTTTTAATTTTGTTGTAACAGTGCTATTGACCTTTGACTCGCACCACACCGCGACTTATCATTTTTATGAGTAAACATTAGCACTCCATGTGGTGTTTCGTCGTCGCAAGCGACGGGTGAAGTGTACGGACCTCCTGGGCGGTAGAGTGACTGTACTCGCACACTGTGGGTTGTCACATTGTTTGTGTTGTGTTTTGGTTGTTTCTCCCCTATTTTCAAGATCAGTTGATTCGTGCATGTTGCAGTATTTATAACTCACCCTAGTGTACAATAAAACAACTATTACATTATATTCAGAGTTGATTACATTTTCTTCAACTTACAATGACGTAAGTGAACTTTAAACGTGTACATTAGTAGTGGCGTGGTATTTATTTAATAGAATAAAGTTCTTAGATTGTCAGGATCGCGTAAAGTCACGCGCATTTCTATGTATACACTCACGACTTATAATTGAATAATTCCACATCAAGTTTTATTGGCATAAGACACCAAAGCCAGATGCTCAGACTTCCAGTGGCTTTTAATGTTCCCCGGTTGATGTTGTAACCTTGCGATTAAATAAATTACATCTAAATAACTCCTAGGAGGAGAGGCAAGTCTGAGGGCCTGAAATTCTAAATAACTCCTATGAGAAGAGGCAAGTCTGAGGGCCTGTAAAAGGGTAGACTGAGACTAGACAAGGTTTTTAAAATCTCTTAATACCGTTTGTTTCTACTGCTTCAATGACAATGAAAAATAACTGCACAAACAACATTCATAAAGAAAACACCAACGAAACGTGAAATATACAGAAAACATAGAGAAAACAGACATCGCCAAGAAGTGCCATACAAACCAAACAGAAGAAGGACAACAACAAGAAGTCAAACACATACAAACTATAAAGAGTACAGACACCAACAAGAAGTCAAATACATACAAACTATAAAGAGTACAGACACCAGCAAGAAGTCAAATACATACAAACAATAAAGAATACAGACACCAACAAGAAGTCA
>JAUMGZ010115436.1:0-13307 GCA_032359645.1 Pododesmus macrochisma
TAATGATCATTGTCAGCAAGTTTCATCAAAATCCACTCAATAGTATAGGAGGAGTAGCCGGTACATTGTTGTGTCTAGAGACGGCAGTACAATTAGAAGTAAGGGGTATAACTTTCCCAAAAGGGAAGGTAACTCCAACTGATATAGATTACGCACATCAACACTGTATAATGATCATTGTCTGCAAGTTTCATCAAAATCCAATTAATAGAATATGAGGAGTAGCCGGTACATGGTTGTCTACAGACGAACAACCTGATTCCAGTATACACCCCTTACTGTGTTGCAGGGGAATATAATAATGATACATGATACTGCATCACATCAAATTTGAAGATCCTGAAAGCCTGAAAGATATGCTTTGAAACCGTAGCCTTAGACAAAGAGTTCTGGATGGGCAGGTGAATGAACAAATGGATATTGAGTAAACTAATAGTACTTCCGAAGAAAACCAGTAGGGGACTAATAACACATGAGTAACACAAATATGACACCATTCATATAGAACTACATTCATCTTTCCTACCTTTCATATTGTCTACAGATTTGATTATCTTGGCAAGTGCTGATATCAATGCAAAGTCTTCATACTGGCTTCCTTCCTTTAGCTTCCATTTCTTATTACCTGCTTTTCTCTTAGCCCTAACAGAGGAACTGAAAATATGAATTACAAAAAATTTAAATTAGCTATTCTTGGGGAAAAAAAGTTAAACCTGGATGGGCAAGAGAAAAGTGGTAAAAAACAAGCAACCAATTGGGTAATACCCCTTTATATATCAACAATTAAGAATATCTTGGAACTAGATTTAATAAAAATTATCTACAAAACCAACTGCACAATGTAAATATCAGCTCAAACTCGAAGAGTTTTTTGCATTTGTATGTACACTCCCAAATAGATGTGCTATTGTTAACCTGATATGCTTTGTTTGGGACTAAGAAACTTAATTTGCATCAAGTTTCATGAAAATCTGACAGAAGGTTCTTGAGAAGAAGTAAAAAAGATCTCAAACAATCAGAAGTCATTGTGGCCATATTGGATAGAGTTTAACAATGTTGCATACAAATCTGAGAGGGAACTATGTAAGGAACATCAATATCAAGTTCTGTGAAAAACTGACCTAGTGGTCCTTGATATGAAGTCAAAAATGTGACGACAGATTGGTAAAGTAAAAGTCAACACTTCGAATTTGTCCAGGTGGACTAAAAATCCTCTTAAATTAGGTTAACACTCACTGTATACCACCAACAATTGGTACCTAACAACTATAGCAATGGTGAAAGGATAACTTTAATTACGCCAATACAGTCAAATATTACCTACAGTATCTACCGTAGCTACCATTATTTCTACAGAAGACTTACCCTGATACTTTTGAGTAAAGAGTAGACCGCCCTGTCTGTGCTGAATAGCGTGAGGACTGGATGCTCTCCCCTGTTGCACTACTTGTATCAGAAAATAAATCTGCATCCGCCAAGTTCTTGTCACCGCCAGACTCTGTGAATAGAAAATTTTATGTTAAAAATATTATTTTTTCCTTCAGAAAACCTTAAAACACTTTTTTTTATTCAGGTTATCAAAAATCCTTTTCTAAAGCTGTATATCAGAAACCTTCAACTTTGGTGAAATTTTCTATGGTATCAATATAAAGATCTCATAAATACCTATAAATTCCAGCCGGGCTTTCTCCTTCTCCTGTCGTACCACTTCGAGACGTGTTGTGTATTTGTCAAAGTCAGATCGTAGATTTTCAAGGGTTTCTAAATGCTGATTATAGCTGTCTTCCAATGCTTCCATGAGATTGGTCTCAATGAAGTCACTTCTGCCATATTTATACATCTGTAATTATAGATAAATGTATATAGAAATCAAAAGTAATAATTTCACAGTAAGTGTACAAGATTGAAATATCTCAATCAAGGGATGGTATACATGTAATTCATCTCAGTAAAGATAATAACCGAGTCCTGATATTACATGCATACCATTTCTAAGACTAAGATATTTCAATCAAACACAGCAACATTTCTGAGATACCATTTCGAACTTCTTTGATTTATTATGAACTTATTTAATCCTTTGTTTAAAATTTAATACTGTTGTGTCAAGCTGATATGGATTAATGAGTATGAAAAGATCAATGAAATGATATAAATGGATATACAAAATATCAGAACAGTTGGATATAGTGACTATATAAAACCAGAGCCATGAAAGAAAACTTGTAATAACTACAGTTAGGCCCAGGAAAACAGTTTTATATTTCCTATACGGTAATATGCTTGGCAACTAATTCTAAAATATTTAGACAAGCACCTTAAACAAAGCGTATGCAGGATTGCAGAAACATTTATTCTTCCCTTGGTCTTATTGATAGACCTACCATTACTTAAAGGATTTTATTAGACATTAGAGGCACTGTCCAGGGAAAATTGATTAAACTGGCGTAGGAATTTGACAATGCAAGGTATAAATATTTTACTTTATCCACAATTAATGATATTTTTTATGTCACCCCGTACTAACAACCCAACTACAGCTTGTACTGTAAGATTTATCCTTTAGCTCAATATGTAGAGAATTGTTCTTCTATCATTGGAGTTCCAGGCTCAAGTTCTGCCAGATTCTGGTTGTATTTTTCTGTCCTATATTGGAGCTCACAAAGGTATCTGGTTGTATGAATCCACCAGTAATTGTTACCGATCAAACCAGCACAATGATAGGATCCATTACATCTCTGCATCACCAGTTTCTAATGTACGGTACCTCAAATAAGACACTAGGAAGCCTGCTAATGGCAAATATGATAAAGTGTAGGACTGTGAAGGGTTTGAGGTTCTAGTCCTGATAGTCAGTTACATTTTCTCACCTCAGTGTTACATCTATACCAAACTCACCAGTCTTAGTGCTTCTTCCCATTTACAGCCTTCAATTAGACGCACTATTGCTTCCTCTACATCCTGAAATATCAACATAGTCCTAGTTAAAGTCATGAAACAGTCAAGATTCTTTTTTTTTTTTTTTTTTTTTTTTTTTTTTTTTTCAATTTACAACTTCATTACAAAAGATATGGTATTCCTCATTTTTCATATTTATAACTTTTCTCCGATGGTAATTATTGTGACATTTGAAATAATGAAATTAAGCGTACACTTGGTGAATTGTAGCATATAACTTTAATTCTTACAAATTATATGTTTAAATATGAACACAGAATAATTGACCAACCCAACAAAAAAAAAAGCATGTTCCAATTTAAAAAAACAAATATTTATTTTCAACATAACTTTATGTTGAATAAGAAGGAAAATACTGTACAGTGTGTCACTGCAAAAATAAGTACAGTTTGTACCTTCTAACATATATACATTTGATTTTACTGTGATAGAAACTTAATGTAGTTAATGTTTTTTTTTTTTTTAAATTTTTAAATTTTTAAATTTTTCCACCCCACCTTAGCATACTGGTCCAATACAATGGCTGCCTCAGTGTGCTGTCCTTTCATCTTTAATTGTTCTGAAAATTTTCAAAAGTAAAACATTTTAAGCGTTTACATAATGTCACAAAATTTGCTTACCTGATGATATGTAGAACAGCAATGTTGTACATTAACTAACTATATATGATGTTCATGAACTTGGCATAGCTTCTGTAGCACAATAGGTGTCAGACTCAAAACCAGCAGAAAACTATTGGTTGATAGTTAGGGTCATGCCCAGGCACTGTCAGGTGTGTATTTGAGTAATTCACTTAATCTGCAGCTCGTATCAATATTTGTTTGTTTATTGGGGAATATCGTCCCTTTAACGCCTGTATAGGTTATACCGAGACAGGCAGCTCGTATCAAAATGCTCCACTGGATTGGAACTTTAAAATGGCAGTCATGTGTCTCTCAGGCACCTATATGAAGAGCCCAAAGTGCTTATGTTTTATGAATGTCTGGAAGAAGCATTGCATACAAAACTAGTTACAAGTTACAAGTAAAAGGGCCAAATGAATGACTATGTTTGAAAAGTACCTATAAGTCAAGCTTCAGATGAACTTTAATGCCTGCCCAACAATAAACTGACACAGTTCTGAATCATCATGTCATGGTTATCACAAATTTCAACACACATTAAAATGTTTCAAAAGAACTATAAATCTATTGAAGAGACAAATAAATACCTGCTAGTTTCCTTGCTGTATCTGCCTCAGCATCAGGGCTGTATTTGAGACGAGCCGTCATACAGAACACCTGTCTCCATTGCTGACACATCTCAAATGCTTGTAACGCTAATGTCCATTCCTCAGCTTTCACAAACATGATCCCCGATTCTTCATGGCGTCGTTTCTCAGTTAAATATTCACCGAACATTCTAGCAATAACCTGGTTGACAAAACAATATTTGTGCACTTTATAAGCTGTTACAGTTCACCTTTTCACAATACAGATTTAAGTTCACAATACAGATTAAAGAAAGAAATCTCTCTCTTCCTCACACTCATTATGAATAACCCTTCTTTTGTTCAAGTGATTAGAAAGTTATTTCTAAAAAGGGAATGAGAGTATCAAATTGTTATTATTTATGGAAACCTGAAAATACACAAAAAGTCAGCATTTCGTACTGGTCAGGTGCTAGATAGAAAGCTCAATGTGTGGTTGGCTAGGGGTCAGAATAATACAACATAGAGGTTGACTCGTGTCTATAAGTCAGTGACACTTAACACAAATGATAGAGCACTAAGGTCTTGTAACTTTTCCCTATTAAAATCTGATAGCAGAGACTTATATAGAGATGCTGAACTCCAATCAAATGAAATAAGTAAATGATGTAGCTAGTCTTAATAAAGATTATAAAAGTTTAAATACCTTATATTTCTGACAAGACACAGGGAACAGCTGTAATGCATCTCTGTACAACTTGTGTTCTTGAACTAAAAGTTGACACTCTCCAAAATATTCATCTCCTTGAAAAAGCAACAAAAAGAAAACAAATTAATCATTAACTCCAAATACAAACTTTAATGGCATTGTTTAAAAAGCATAATATTTCATGTACTTAGGGAGGAAATCAACATGCTTTTAAACCTATTCAAAGGCTTAACTTACATGTCACCATATCACTTCCTCCCCTTACGCAGAATAGTTTTTCCTGTTTTCAACTGCAAATCTGATGTTTATTATTGATAGTTTCCTCATGCTTTACTTACTATAATTATAATATATGGTTCCGAGGATGGAAACAACAACACTCGAGATGCAGCTCATGTTAGGGTTTATAGGTGGGTGTCATCAGGACCAAATTTACAATCAAAAAGCTACCTGCAGTATTATAATGCGGTTCGTTATTTCTATTTATAGGATGTTATTGTTTTTGTTGCTGAGTTATGACGTCATAGACATGATTCCCAGAGTCTTGATATGTTATAAATATACTCTAAAATTTTCAGGACATTACCCGGAAGTGCGTTCGTAATTTACGGCCCAGTGTTCCTTGTCTTCTTTCCATAACTTTGGGAATTACTTTAATGAGAAGGTTTTTTTTATCTCTTTATAAATTATACGGGTCTGCCTCAAAATTGTTCAATGTCGTGTGCACAGTACAGTAGAGTACTTCTATCACTTGTTGTTTTATATTTGGCCCAGTGGTTGTTCTAGTGTAAGTATATGTTTCTTCTTATCTGTGGTGTTGAAAGTGGTACGTTAGGCTATGTATATGGCCAGAGATTTGATGGATATATTGTTCTAGGTATAAAAGTTAATTATACATGGTATCTGTGTATATATGCTGTGTTCAATATCTGTAGCATTTCCTTTGAAATATAGTTTGGCACAAAACGTGGTAAAAAGCTATTTGTGACGAAAGTAGAATGTCAATAGGAAATGGTAAAGCCACTCCAGGAGGAAAAGGTCCTTGCTAAAAGGTGTACCAAAATTCATAATACGCCATCTCATGTGAGATTAGTGGTCACATGTAGAGGGTGAACAATAACAGTGAATCGTTGAAGTAAAATAAATGCACAATAAAGTTGAATGTTGGAATGTTCTGTTGTTAGCGACTGTGTTGCTTATGTTATAAGGTGAACAGGCATCGACTGATAAAATATGGTCAATCCTCGGTAATCTTTTGACGAGTGTTGCAGTACATATATCATGGTAAAATTAAAGGGTTTAAATGTGATATCATTTTGTATGCTGTCTTTCGACACCAAAGTTTTAATAGTAAGACTTTACTATTAACTTTACTAAACTTTATATTAAGACTTTATTAAGACATTGTTGATATGCATCAATCCTTTCTTGTATCAATAACAAAAGCAATTTAGCCTTCATGTCTGATTTACTGATGTGTTTCAATGCTCTGTTGTACCTATTCTATAGTATATAGCCTTATATTGTCTGCCGATGTGAAAATTTGATGTGTTGTTGGTCAAGATTATTTTGTATCAAGGTCTTATCTAATTTGCTAATATACATCAACACTACCTGGTTTTAAGCAGCTAAATATTAAGACCTTACCTGATTTGCTGATGTGCATCAATGCTTTCTTGTATCGTTTAAGATGTTTGTCTATCGTATACTGCTGATAGTGACCTTCTAAACGTCTTAAGTTATTTAAAAATGGAATATACTCCTTGGGATCCTGAAAGACAACAATAATTACTGACATTTAGATCTGAATCTTAACTAGACATGGAGTAATTTTGGTACCAACCAATCTGCTATAAATGTGGGACCCAATAAAATCTGCCTTGAATTTGGAATGTTGTATCAAGTAAATCGTCCCCAATTTTAGGGTCCATCATATATTGAGGATTTTCCAAAGATCTGGATACTCTTCTGCTCTTAATTCTAATATTAGTAGTGTTAACATAGTAAGAATGCATCATATTAACCCTGTGGCATCATTGAGAAATACGTGTAAATCTAAAGTTTGGCACTTTCATTACTCACCTTTTGGGATTTTTCTGCGACTAATAAGACGAGGTCAAAATCATAGGTTCCCAAGGCAATATCAAACATTTCATTGACATCAACCAGAAAGAGGAGGTACTTGAGTACCTCTTCCACATTCATACCCTCCAATTGAGAGGGGTTATCTACAAACAGCAAATATAAAATATGATAAATTATTGAAAATCAAAGAAAAAATTATATTTGTTACAGACTGATCTTAATAATCGGGCAAAATATCATAATCAAATCATATAGATCTATTATAATACAATTTGGTTGAATATAATGTAAGATCACAGTGACTTTCTTTGTTTCATTGTTATCTCAAATGTACCAGTTTTACAAAATACAGGTATTTTTTTTTTTCAAATAGATTAGAACAGTTACTGTAATATATTAACTTACCGGGTATATGGCACTGCTGACATAATTAGTAATGTACCATACTATTGCTTTACATATCTTATATACCATAAAATGTAAATGTACCTATAACTAGATTATATGCATGTAAAAACAAATGTATGCCTAGGTCGACTGATAATATAGTCTTATTAAGAGTGAAGGTCAAAACAATGGGTCATCAATTAACCTGAATAAATGAAATGTTATGCCTGGTTTGTCTTTTGAGAGAGAAAGCATCGCCTTTAACTCTTCAGTATTTACCTCTGAGTGACTTTGCCATGAGGAGTGCCGCCTCTAAATCTGGAGTACTCTTTCTTACATATGATGTCAAAATTGACAAAATATATCTAAAATATAAAACAAATGTTTTAATATACTTCAAAGTTACGATCTTGGGTGCGTAAAAAGATGAGTATTATATGTTATAAATATTGGTTGGTCCGATCCCGTTAAAAGCTTTGCTTGATGTATAAACTTACTTTTGTCTGTCCAGTCTTTCTAATACTTGTCTGATTGCATCACAGACACTGTCCACTTTGTTATGACTATCGACTGGTTCCGTCCTGTTATATGCAGCAGTGTACATGGTTACTGTACAATCTTCTTCCCTGTTCATATAAATTCATACTCATTGAAAAATTTAAATAAATTAATGTACATTTGTATATCAAAGTCTCTTTCGTTAAATTTTTTTGTGAATCTTTCCGAGTTATTTTTGTAAGGTATGTTTAATACATTTCTTCTCTTTTCAAAATATCTAAATTTTTCTTTTATTGGGACTTAAAACCTTAAATCGTATATCTTACAAGTACTCAATATTACTGAAATATAGGTTTATTATTTGATATACCAATGTCTAAGAGTATAGAATTTTACTTGCAAAGTTTGGAAAACAACCTTTGAATATTTTTGTGATGCAATTTGATGTTTTTTTATTGTAATTAGATGTTAACTTTTTTTCCTCTTTATTGTCTGTCCTCCTGAATCAGATGTCATTAGTCCTAACTTGCAAAGATTGACAAATTAAATTTTTACTTATAATAAAAAAAGTTTGGACATTGCAGATGAGTTTAATTGAACTTGTTAACTTGGTACCAATTATACCAAGATATATTTCAGCTGAAATCTTGAATTCAATGTACATTATTACATGTATATACTATTAGTTCAATAATAAATCACAAGCGTAATTAACTTGGCTAAAAATCGGAGCTGTAGTACTTATTATGTGATGGACAAAGTGATTACTATAGGGCACCTGCATCTCTTGATGTGGGGCCCTTGTTTAACAGAAAAGTGTACCCAGATCTGTGAAATATTCTTACCTGAGATCGGTCAGAAACAGGTTGATATGATTCGTGGAATCTATCTGTCGTACAAACGTTTCTATATTATTTATAAAGTTCTTGGGGTTGTGGTCATACATGAGATTCAAATTTATCCTGTGTTTCTTCATGTAGGTCATTGCTTGACCAAACTCCAATCTGTAAAAAGTAAGCTCAAAATTAAAACTCCAATCTTTTGGAATATAAAGGTAAAATACCAAATAAAAGTTAATCTCAAAATCAAAACTCCAGTTTGTAGACTGTAAACGGAAGAAAAAACTCAACAACCAAACTCCAATCAGAAAAATATCAAACATTAGATGAAAATGAAATTTGAATATAAAACTCAAATCTGTACAGTAACTATGGAAAGCTGAAAATAACCAGATTGATCATGTATTAGTGAAATGACCATAGGCTGGAAGAATTGGCGTATTAAAAATGAGTATAAGTTAATGCATGGGCCTGTTAGCTGTTACATGATACCTTGGGAAATAGTGCATATGCTGACCAAGCAAGTAATTTTCAGTCCACATATCTTTAGTATTTACACATCACACTCTTTTTTAAAAAAGCAATGTCCTTTGGATGATACTGGAACAATTACGGTGAACACTTTAAAACTTGCACTTACTTATCAAGGTGTTTTCTTATTGCTGACAACACCAGTGCTCGTGGATGTATTGCCTCTAGATTACCACGAGGCATTTGAAGGATGAGTTTTGTGTCGTCATGGACAACAGCCACCGTTCTAGAGCCTCGCTCCACTCGTCTAACGCTCTCGTCGAATGGATGTGCTTTACCATCAGACAAGGTAGGTAAAACTGATCAATTTAGAATTATAATTAATGAGTTTTTAAGGTTTGTGAAATAATCAAATCAGACGGTATTGCTTAAAGCACATAATAATATATATCATAATACAATTATATAATTTTCTAAAACTTCATCTATTTTTAAATTGTTCAAAATTGAAAATGAAGTTTTTTCAATTGTACAAAACATGTATGTAAACTTTCAAAACAATCTCTTGAAAAAGGTAGGTGTTCCTGATAACACAAACTTAGTACTCTCAAAAAGTAAACAAACACACAACAGAATGCACCCATACACATTATAATGAATGCAAATTAATATTAACTCTACAAAATTATATAAACAATTCAGTAAGCAGACTAATAAATATAACTTTTGTACTTAAAGAATACTAAATAACAAAACTTTTTTTAATGGTGTAATCAAAGTAAGTTTTTGAAATCTTTCTCTGCTTTTTCCAATTCTCATTTTGTGTTTAAACTAAAAATGGTGTTAATCCTGACCTTTGACCTTGGTATTTCTGCAAATACATCGACAGGTATGCGTCAAGGTTGTTAGTAACAGGAACTCATTGTGCACAGCAAAGGATGTACAGTTTGACGCAACCTGTAAATTAATAGTTAGTTAACATCAGATCACACTAGACGTAACATTAAAAATACAATAAAATCTCATTCATGCAAGAGATTTAAATTTTCATCATGGCATCATTATGTTTGTAAACTGTCATATATTATGTACACTTTAAACAATGGTGAGGGAATGAAGTCAATGTCATGTAAAAGGCTAAAATTGGAAAGAAGAACAGTGTCACATCTATATTTTATGTGTTCCTGCTAAGTTTTATTCAATCCAATGCAATTTGATGGGGAAGAAGTTTGGAAAATACCAAAACTCACAAAGTATAGACTATTGGAAATTGATTTGAATTATTAGGAATACTCACCTCTATATCATTAGCATAGAATCTATATCTATCTGTCAGACCTAGAACAACTTCCTGCAACATAAATATATACAATACATTCAAAAATACCGGCAACTAACGTACATACAAAACCTGTATGTTTAAAATGATAAATGCTCAAACATTAAACTGAGCTTTTCATACAGTGTTGCTAAATACTGAAATTCTAGTTACTAAATTTTTATTGAAAAATTTGTCTCATAACATTATTTTTACATATAAAGTTCCTCAATTTATAAGTTTTTAGCATCAGTTCTTTCATCACTAACAGCCTAATTTAGGAAATTCTGTACTTTGTATAAATCAACCAATAGAGAGCATATATATTGAAGTTCAAATCTTATAGTGGTATTACAAACTGATTTAAGTTTGACTTATTTTAGGAGATATTAATAGTTCATTTTTAGGAATCTCCTTCATAACAAATTTTTCATAATTAGTGATTTTCTTATATACTAGCAAATTATATAAATTATTCATTTCATACACTGTTGCCCTACCTCACCACCGATATCACACACAGCCATTTGTGGACACTGAACAGGAAAGGAGAGCTCATAGCCTCCACTGGTCGCCCATGGCAACACAGTTTCAGTATCTGTACAAAAATCACATGCATGAAATTTATTAGAATTAATTCAAATAGCAAATTTAATGCAAATACACATTTAAATTGTGAACATTTTTGGGGAAAATAAAATCTGAAATTCTGTAAAGATTGAAATAGTCTTAAAGAAAACAGTGCACTCAATAGTCATTTATCTTGGTTCACACACTTACAATACTTAAAACGGAACATATTTACCAATTTTTTTATCTGCATAATCAACAAAAAAAATCATTTCAGTGAAAACATTTCACAGAAAAATGATAACGGAAAAACCAAAATTTCAAGGGAGACAAATTGCATGGTTCAATTTAAGTATCAAGAATGTTTTTTTAACATTGCAAGAAATGGACATTAATTAGTGATAAGATTGACCTATCAATAGAAACCAAATTATATCTATATAAAACAACATCAAACTTAGTGAACAGTATTAAATAACCTGATTCAATAATTTTATATAAAGACTCATAACCTTATAAAATCAAGCCATCTAGATAACTTCACTGAAAGTTTTCACATTTTTGTACTATTTTAATTACCTAAATTTACTTGTAATATTGCACCATTTGTTAGCTGAACCACGACATCACCCAATTTCTGACTCTTAGCTACATTATACACATGGCCATCTGGTGGTAAGGCTACACTTGACCTGAAACATATGAAAACAAATTATCAAATTTCCATTATTAATTAATTAAATGTTACTACTGAAGTCATTCAACTTATTTGTAAGTTTCTCAATTCATTTCTGACACAGCAAACTAGATACATCAAATAATTTTTCTGCAAATACATGAAATTGAATAATTATGTAGCTTGCTTCAAAATGTTATGCAGAGAAGACCTGTTAGATAAATTTATAAAAAAAAAATTAAAAAAATTAAATTAACATTTACCATCTGAAAATTTTAAATTAATTCACCATAATAATACCACAAGGACAATTCAATGTAAACAATACAACCTTGCATAAAATCTATAATATAAAGTACCTTAACTTTTACAGCAGTTGCTAAGCAACTGAGTTTTGATGTGTTGCTTGTTTAAAGGGCATCAACCACAATCTATCATGATTTAACTTTTAAATGCTATTTAAAATCTAATTCTATCAAAGTCACCTGTATGACTTTTTATCTTTAATTTTTACACAATTTATGTTATGTAATAAATATGAGAAAACAGTGTCATCTTATAAATTATGTTAAAATCAAACAGTTCTTTTGGAGTTTAAATTTCCCTCATTTTGTGGAGTCCAAAAAGGAAAGAAAGTTAAACCACAATTTGTGACAAAGAAAGAAAAAATCTGTTAAATGTCATGAGCACTTTTAAGTGAGCACAAAACAAGGAAATATTACTTCATTTGAATCTGAACAAAAAACTTTTTTGCTTAAACAATTTTACAGATAGTCTTTAACTTCGCATTCAACATCAGCATCTATTCATTGATCAATACTTATATTAACTGCAGAAATTAAGTAATAACTTCGTTTTCATTTATCTAGACAGGATAAAGTTCAATACAGGACAGACGACACAGCAAAAATCACTTACTTTACTATTAACCGTTTCCTATCCTCGCTGTCATCAAATCCTGCACAGTATAAACAAGATTGACCCCAATTTGAGGGATCAATGCCACAGAAGGTCAAAAGGTCAGAGTTCAACCACAAAAAATGATGCAGTGTCCCTGGTGCCATTTTGTTTGTTTCTTGAGACAGACCATCGATGCTAAAAAATTATGTAAACATGATTCACACAATTATGAGAGTTTATCTCTAAGTATAATGGTCTTTGTTTACAAATTGAGGAGCAGCATGTACAGTCTACCATTTTAGTGAATGGGTTTTTATCTAAAAGAGCTGTAGTTGAAAGGCTTGTTGGCAGACCTTCACTAAATATCTATAGTTAGCATGTACTTATTAATAAATGTAAAATATGTTACCTTTTTATATAATTGAATCAACATTATAGGTCAATGACTGGTTTGCTCAGTGTCAGAATAATGTTATATTGTTCAAGATCATGTCAATTTGTTTGTGTGACAATAAGACAATACGTCTTGAAGTCACAAGGTCATAAGCAAACATGCTTCTGGTATGACTTTGAATTTGTGAAAGATTTGTAAGTCATAATTAGACAAACAATTCACATAGTTATATGATATATATTGTCAGCTATATTGTAGTTATATGATATATATTGTCAGCTATATTGTAGTTATATGATATATATTGTCAGCT
>JAUMGZ010115437.1:0-17443 GCA_032359645.1 Pododesmus macrochisma
GGGGATCGAACTAGGAGGTGAAAGGCTCTTATGATTACAAGTCGGCGACTTTAACCACTAGGCCACCGCGGCCCCGACACCATTAATTAATGTACAACTAAGGTCCTACAGAGTTTTCATAACCCATCCCCATAAAACGAGCACACAGCACACGTCTTGATAAGGTATAGCACGCAGGCACTCACGCGATGGAGGAGATACCCTGATACAACTGAGAGAGGTGTGTGTATGAGCAATAGAGATTTGTTTATTTTGTCAATGTCATATTATGATAACTCCGTGAGGCTGTGTATGTTCGTCTGTCTTAGATAGCGAAGATATAGTGATAAAGAAACGATCAACCTCCATTTGTCGGGCGATCTAACACTTTGTAAATAAACTATCGCCGTATCTCGCTACTTTAAAATGACAATTTAGATTAACTTAACACAATTTTTTTCGCCGTTGCTGGTAATGCATAAATTTGTCAACGAAGCCAAGAGACACACATCGATCTCGGCCACGAGTCTGCTTAATGCAATACCAAGTCTCTCCTTCAGCCAATACCACGAATCACGGCGGACGTTAAGCGTTAAGTAAAACGCAAAAACAAATTTCAATTCCTATTTTTGGACGATCTGTTAACTTTAAATACACTTTAAATTGACAGTTTGAGATTTAATTTCAACAAATTTTTTTGTTAATGGTTTTATAAAGTTGATACAGCCATGTCAATGACTATGTCTATTATTTCTTGATAAGAGAAGCCTGACTCATACTCCCCCAGTAATGATCTCACATTATGGTGACACAGTTTTACCTGTTTGAATGAAACACGTAATTCATGTTTTAACGTTAGTACACACACTTCTCTTACCTATAAAGCCGAGTTTATTGAAACTTTGTGCAGCGATACACACGCAGACAAAATTAACCGTAAGTGCACTTGTATTTGACAGAAGAGATTTATAGCAAATTTAAATATGAAGCTGCTTAATACCTCTGTCTGTCGAGTTTGTTGTTTACTATTTGGTCGGGTTTTTTTTGTTATGCACATGATTGCTTTAAATCAATATTACTGAGATACTTGATATCTTTATTAGTGATACTTCTATACTTAACACTAAATAGTGTAAAGTGCAAACGGTATAAAGACCATTTTTACTACTAGATACAATTCTCATTTCCCTATCGTCTCACAGGCATACAATGGAATCAGTCCTTCCAACTAGAACATGCTCGTGCATCAATATTATTGTATTTTTTTTTAAATGTACCACTCGACGTACAATATAATACTTTAATGAAATCAAGACCAAGCTGCTTTACATATACATATTACCAGACGCGCTATAAATCGAAAGAATCGGATACTTTATATTAAAATGTCCCAAATAACATAATATAAATCCGAAGCCTTGATGCTTTTACATGGAAAAGTCCCAAAGATAGAAAAAATAAAACACAGAGACATACAGTTTTTATACACTTGTGTCATCCTAATCAACTTTTACTAGATACTTATCATAGACGATTCTCAAAATTATATGAATGCAGATACAAATGTCCCAAAATACGATAAAAATACCAAGAATCAACTTCTCATATATTTATATGTAAATCATGAAAATTGCTGCTCTCACAAGAAGTAAGTAGGGTGATATTCTCTCCAGAATTCACATGCGAACTAAAGTTTTGTCATGTTAACATCCGAAGTTTATCAGTCATCATTCTGACATGTCATTAAAGAGTGATCTCCGATACTATAAAGTTCCACCAATTGTTGGCACTTTACTTCTGATTTTTATGTTGTCTGCTTAAGCATTGGTCTTTGCTGTTGAACGTTTCGTCGTCTGCTTTACTGCCTGTCGTTGTTGTCTACTTTACTGATCGTCTTTGTTGTCTACTTTACTGATGTCTTTTGTCGTCTGATTTACTGCTGGTTGTAATGTCGTCTGCTTCACTGCTAGTGGTTATGTCGTCTGCTTTACTGCTGGTCGTTATGTCGTCTGCTTTACTGCTGGTTGTTATGTCGTCTGCTTTACTGCTGGTCTGTCGTTTGCTGTCATTGGGTAATTTGCATATTTTCGTGAAATTGGTGTGTCAAGGGGTTTGTAAGATCACTTATTCTGTGAAATTAATGTTTTTGTTAGATATTAATGCATGTCGTCAAACTTTTGGATTATAGTGACCAAGCAGATCTTAGTTTCAGGGTTATTTTAAAATTGATATGAAAAGGTGTTCCATGTGAAATTTGAAATTAATGTGATCTATTATAAAGCTATATCCATTTTACAATTATACATGAGCATACTTTCTGTATTTAAAGAGTCATTCAGACAGTATTTTATTCATTGCCGCTGCCTATGAACTACAGAGTATCATTTTAAATATAAGTGTGCTGCCCGTACTGCCAGTCATCGAGAACAAGAAAAAAAAAGAATTGCTGTCCATAATTTGGATTTATTATACCATCGACTTTTCTATTCGTTGTGTACTTTTAATACCAAACATACAAATGCTACAACGTCTTAACCTTTAAGGTAATCCTCTACGAAACACTATATTGCTTTCTTAGATTCTTGTTTGTGCCAGAGAATTTTTCAGTTGCATTGGCATTGTTCGCACAGCTGCGAAAAAGTTCTATGTAATAGCTGTGTCATCGTCAAAAGAGAACCATGGTTTACATTGAAACACAGTATCACCTACGCTCTGAGAGCGTGTGCAGTTTCGCCATGCGGTTAAAGTGTGTCACACCTGCTTAATTCAACATGTATTGCACCTTTTAAATGCATAATAAGCCAGGCTGCATGCAAACAGTGTACTATTTCAGCGTTTTATGGGCACTTTAGTACCCCAGAACGTTGTCATTCACCTATATACTTGAAGGGGAGATATCAAATAGCCAACATTTTGCAGTGAACGGGAGTTAATTACCAGCCTCGTATGAAAATGTTGTTTTTAGTAGTGTGGAGATGCAACAAGATTGAGCATGTGCTAATCAGTATTCTTTTGAAAAACGAAATGTGTAATTGAATCGTCGTAGCCTATAACGATGCACTTACACGTATCAGCGTATATTGTCTATTCTCCCAAATAATATGCAGATCGACATTTTTATACGTTAACATTTCCGTCTTCAGTTATAGTCGTAAATTCTGGTAGCATCAATCATTTTTGTATTTTAAATATTTTACGAACTGTCGCACCACTTTACCTATCAAAAAGACTTCGATCTTCATTACGCTAAGGCTACGTATTCTTCCCACTGAACGCAAGACATTGCCTTGGCACATATTAATGGCTATAAAATTATTCTAATAAGGCAACAACGATAAATGTGTACTGTTAATGATATCTCAATACCAGCTCATTGATACCTATTCGCAAATCGGGATTGGTTCAAGACATATTTGCTTTGCCACGGACACGAAGTTGTTGTTTTGCCAAAGTCGGAGATATAGCTCCTTTGCTCATTCATAAATCACATTAAAGCTGAATGTTTACATCAATACATCCTTTACCTATAGCAAAGAAATGACCTACAAGAAGTGCATTGCATAAAATAGGGATTTAAATGTAGATTCTAGTGTTTGCCCGTTCGTTTCCAATGATGTGCTAGATGTGTTAGATGTATTGTATGGTTTTGAAGAGGTAAGGCAAGAGACACAATCTAAATGGTCCGTGAATATCGACCTCAAACAAACTTTCAATAGTTGATTGATCACCTAAAATCGAGTACCCTCAGTCTTTGTAGTAGAATGAAAACCGATCATATAAATTCGAAGACACATGATCAAACCAAACAGAGCACTCAGCTGATTTTGGAAACGTTGAAATGAAATGTTCCTGTATTTCAAATATGGCCAACTGTATTAAAACGTGCAAAGAAGAAATGATTTCAAAATCTGGAATCTTCAAAACATAAGAAAATTTGATTTTGAAGGATAAACATAAACCATGGTAAACTCTCATTTCTTTTGCAACTGCAGACTATTTTACATTTTCTATGGTATGGCGAACTACTTTTCAAACGAAGCCAAAGAATAAAAAAGAGTGAAGCTTTTATCCAGAAAAAATGACATGGAATATGTTTTTACCGTTTTGTCATTTGAAATAAAAAATTAAGTGCAAATAAATGCAATGATATTTTAAAGAACAAGAAAGGGTCAAAGTTATTCGGAACTACTTCGTGGTCAAAAGCAAACAACGGCAATTGATGTTGCATTGTGAAACACCTCCGAAATGAACTATGAATTTAATTCAAACAATTTGAAGAGTTGGTAAACAATTAATGCTCTACTAAAAGACTTCGCGTTGCACATGTTCCAATTGAGATTGGATCAAGGCATAGGTCTCCCAAGCAGCAAGTAAAATGACATTAAGATCAGTTCTTCATATTATGATGCATACTTCAGGGTACCTACCTTGTTTAGGATACAGGTGTAAATTTAAATCTGTATCCGTTGTAGAATTATTGTTCACGAAATTAATTCCGTTGTTGTCCGCCACTATAGCTCTCCGAGAAGGGATAATCACAGTTTCACATGTGGTAAGTGTTGCACATAAAACGAGTAGTAATTTGCCGTATTTAATCCGCATGGTTTTGAAGCATGTATGGTTTATCAAACGATATTTCCTATTTAACGAACATGTGGACTACTATATTGGAGGACTACATAGCATGCTGTGACCGTAGTATATTCAAATGATGATATATCTCATCTACAGGCAAAAATGAGGCGAATAATTTTGCATCCAGAAAATTGTTAAAATCCGACAGATTTTGTTGTTTAATTTTAAACTCCACTTTTGCGAAAACATAATTTGTTTGCGTTAAGTTTTACCAACACCTTGTATCACATCGCGTTTCTCATCTGTTACCACTACAACACATAAGGTAGATTGAAGATCTTACTCTCTTTACGCTACGATAAAGCGGCACAAATGGGGCGTGGCCAACGTGTCACCGGTACACACAACGCGTCAATCATTCCACGCAGGTACAGGTTTATCAATGAAAACCTTTTACAAATTATTCATTGCTAGTAACCTTTCAATAGTTATATTGTAATGGGACAGTCGGCTATATATACCTGGTGTAGTCTTATACACAAGGCCCATATGGAAAATATATGCACCGAATTAAAGGTAGCGCTTTTTCTGTATTCAGCTCTATTTTTCACTAATATCAGCAGATTTTTTTTCCAGAAAGCAGTTGATTTGTTAAATAAAATGTGTCCGCCCCGTCCACATTGTGTTTCAGCGCTAATCATTGACACGCGAGGTAGTAGTACGTATGGAGAGCTGTATCACTCCTCGGTGTTAATTAGTTTCAATGTGTGAATGGCAAAGCGTTCGTGTTGTCCATTCATCAGGTGCGGGGACTATTAAAGCGAGAGATGTACGTTTTAACTGTTGTATATCGAGACAGTGTTACTCAACGAACGAAGGAAATCTGTCTAGCATATCTTTGTCAACTATTCTTCTCTAGAGATGTGAGGTGATATCAAATCGGGCTATCTTTGTCGATCTCAGTATATAACAGATACACACTGTGTATTTACATATATGTACTATGGTTCGATATACAAAACTTGAGGAAATCTGTTTATTTAATCGACGTAGTCGTCTTCTTTTTAAATTAGATCTGGTTTATTTATATTTTCAGTATATTTGAAATTATTTAAATTGGCGTTGTGTTGTGGTTGAACTTCATATGAACGTTCGAATTCACTTATCCGTTAACTAATAATGTACTCGCAAACACACCTTTTTATTCTCCTAATTATTATTCATTTCGAATGCGTACTCGGTTGTGGAATATTTGCAACAAAACTAAAGAAGTTTACATAATTTAATAAATTACTGACGACTCCTCTGCGCCAAAGTGTTCATGGTGGTTCTTGGTCACTTTATATTGGAAAGATTGCGGTGTCTTTATGCCACTGGTTTTTGTTTTCTTTGCTCCATAATTTTGTGAAATAAATAGAATATTTCTTTCGTTGATTGCTGTTTGAACTTTGTTGAGTTCAAACAAATTCAGATTACGACTCGACCCTTATATCAAATGCTAAAAAGATGTGGAATCCATCCATATACCTTTTCTGACAGAAGATATAGCCTATTTGATATTGCATCAACTTTTTGCCCAATCCTTTTCTTTAACGACAATGAAATATGTTTAAATTTAAAACAAATCATGCGTTCTTTACAAAAGGATTGTTTCTAGGGAAAATATTATTTAATCATCCTTCTAGTGACATCTCTCTATAGATTCCTCAGTTCGTGTGCCATTTTTGGATATTGTTTTACAACACCACCAAGTAGACACTTCTACACTGCACCTGGTCGTCGTTCAGATTCATTCTGATATAGTTAATCACATGCATCCTTGGTCCTCACCGTTGCTCCTTATACATACACACACCTGGGATATTGACTGTTGATACTATGGCCACAATCAACTGAAGACTGAATTTCAATGAAACAAACTAACCAGCTTGTTTATCAGCGTATCTTCCACCAACGTGGACGTGTTGTCCTATTGGGAACGACTATTTGCTCTTTACTATGTTGCATGCCGAACGCATCCATTATACACATGGTATGTATATAACGCTTTTGAATGACTATTAATTTGAGATTTGTTGAAGGTGTTAATTTACTTTAAATGTCTCATGACCATCCGTCATTATGGCAAGTTACCCTGCATTGTAGATTTCTAGTACCTTTACATATTTCTGCTAAATATTGCTTAGTTTATATGAAAAATTATACAAAACAATCGCCTCTTTATTGAAGTATGTCTCGTTGAACTTTCTTACTCTTCCCCTTTTCTTTTAATATTTATACCAGAATAACAAAGCACGAGGATTAGAGGCATTAGTCATATTGGTGCAAATATAGCAAAGAAAGTCTGATCCTTATAGCGACCTGGTGAAACAATTCATTACTGTGGATATAATCAGCGCCGAGTTCAACGCATGAGTTGTCCGAAACTTTTGTTCATGGGAACACGTTTAAAAATTCCTTTTTTGACTGTTCGTAAAATTAAATAATTGAATTGACACTTTTTCTAGTTTTATTGGGTAACCTTTTCCAAGAGCAAGGTCTTCCTTTTTCCACTTTTATGCTTCCCAACCTTTATTTTTCTTTGTGTATTATCCTTTTTGAATTCAATTTCTCTTAGACGATTACCATTGATGAAGACCATGTTGAAATTAGATCCTGAATTTTTGATGAGCTTCTTTCACATGGATGTTCTCCTCTACTCCTAAGCAACACAACCATATGTAAGAAGCATTAACCTCTACTCCTAAGCAACACAACCATATGAAAGAAGCATCAACAAAAGGAAACAGAAATTATGAAATTGTTTAGGTAGAAAACAGCACATACCTAAAATATTAGAAAAAAAATAGAAGTTCGTGAAGTTTCCCATTTTCAGTAAATAGTTGTATTTTGGTTCCTTTTTTCGGTGTGCGTCCCACGTTTTCCCTTTATTTACCTATGCCTATGTTCTTGCGTCTTTTGAATACCGCCTTGATTTTTCGTATTTACTACTTTTTTATGTAAAATATCTCTTATAGATATTATATTTATTGCTGGTCCGTTTGAATCTGCACGTTTGTGTTTGTGTATATGTTTATACTCCCACTCAGAGCACAAGTTCACCATTCCCACGGTACAATTTATGGCTGACTTTTAATGGCTTTGCTAAATAAGGACATGTGCTACAGACTTTTGACGAACCAAGGTCACTGTGACTGTTTTCATCGGAGGCAGTGGAACTACACAGGAAGGTGTAGGAGACCATCAAGTTGACAGGCTAATCCAGTCGAGAAGTCAAACCGAATGACAGATTAGAGCAAAGGTATACAGCATAAAGTTGTGGCAATTCCAAGAAATAATGAAGCGATATAGTCAAGAATGATTGAATAGAAACAAGCTAACGAATGTGGGAGTGAAGCGTGTTTGAACTGTCACAAATTAAGTTTTGAAGGTGAAGCTATTTTGTGAACAAACTGTTGTCCAAATGATAGTGTTTTTCACAGAATTCCATTGATTGGTTGACACTTTTATTCCTCCTTTTCAGAAGAGCATATTTGAATATGTTTCTTTTTATCTTTTATCTTATTTAACTTACCAGTTAGTAAAGTAGTAAATCGGAAAAAACAAGACGATATTCTAAAGCCGTAAGTCCATGGATAGTGGCACACAATAAGAAAACGTTGGACGCACATAGAAAAATTAACAAAATTTACATTTATTAACTAAAAATGGAAACATCACGAACTTCTATTAAAAACAAAATGTTGATAAAAGTAAATAAGTTGACTTTATCGGAATGGTTTGAACTGTTTTAATTTCAATGTCACAATGTGCGCAATATATTATGCAATGTCTGCAACTTAACCCATCTGGGACGAGGTTAACTCCTCTTATACATATAAAATTTAGTAGTTAAACTGCAAGTTTGTAATATTTAAAGCATGTCTGTCCAAATTAATAATATTTTTAAAAACGTTCCATCAAAGTCACCCTATAATCAACCGAATGATTGAATACATTTTATTTATAGTACGGAAAAGCTTCTAGGTACATAACTGTTTTTCGTTTTAGTCTTTGTCTCAATTTCAATGAAGGATTATGGTTGCGACGTACGTCTTAGTTTGCGCTGGTAAAACTTATGATATAACGATGTAAAACGGAAATATTACGGCGGGTGCACATGTGAAGCAGGAAACGCTAACCTCTTCGTACGAACCTTGTTTTGCTTTGAAAAATAATTGTGATTTTTGGTTTTTCTATGAGCGTTCAAAGTTATCCTGTAATTTGCTCATGTCCTTTAAAGATCTCTTAGTTTTTGTATTGACTACTCCTTTATCAACCAGATAACTCGGAGGTTGAGTTGAACTACTTTATTAATCATCTTCTTTTACATTTTTCTTTGGACCAGTTAACACGAAATGCACTTTTGCGAATACCTTTTCATGGCGATGTAGAAAATACTTATTTTTATCGTTTCGTCATCATATTCCAAGGTACATATTGACAACGGAAAAACTATATCAAGCAAACTTATACATGTCGGTGTACAAAGCGACACCACTCAATATTTGAAAAAGAAAGCACCGTTCTATAGAAAAATATTCAGTTCTGATTATAGTGCATTCTAAGTATATTTAGACATGGGCGTTAAAATCTAACATACACACACACTTTAATTGTAGATATAGTTGGTTGCTTTTTATTTTCTTTTAGTTTTTAGTACTTTTTAAAAGCATTGCAATGACAACTGCATGGTAAGGAATAGTTTGGATGATACGGTACGCAGTATTTGTCTTCTCTAAAGCACGACCGATCGACCTGCGTTATCAAGTGATAACATCGATTGCACGATTGCTTTACCTGATATACATTTTGTCACTAGTTTCGAATTTGCTGTTATCCACATGTTTGTATTGAAGGCGCTGGTTGGATGATTTCTATTAACAACGTAGCCTTTGAACTTCGATGTAGGTCAAAAGGGGGCGGGGTCTGCAATTCACAATGAAGTGTTGCGTTCGTGGCCTTCTATGAATGAAATTGTCACAGATAATAACTGCTCAGGTGTGTTTGCTGTAAACACGGGACTCTTCTCGTAATGAGAGCTCTCTGACGTAGTAATGATTGTAGCACAAAGAACAACATCAACAGGTGTAAAGTATAAACACAAGGCAGGATCTAGACCATCGGAATTGTTTATAACTTATCTATTCATAGCAAAGTAATGTTTAGAACATTTTATTGTACACGAATTATGTCATTGTCTCATGAATTAATTATCATTTACATTGTAGCCAAATGAAAATGTGATTTATAAAGAGTTTCTTTGATATGATTGACTTCCTTTAATTCCTCCAAGTGATCGGTACATGGTGGACATTTTTATTGGCAATGGTGATATGTACTCTTATATCATGGTGAATTTCAGGTGATGTTGCAGTACTTAAATAAAGAACAAGTTAATATGAAAAATTCATACTTGAAGTGTCATATTTTGACACTAGTTGGAATGCTATTGATTTAGATGAAGACTTTATCTCAAATAGTGGAGTTATTTGCAAAAAAAACATCCCTTTGTTTTCTGAAGTATGTACCTACATGAAATCCCTTTCTCTCGATCATCTTTGTCGGGTTCTTTCCTTTCTGCCACTAACTTAATTGTAAGGGCCAATATTTCAAATATATCTAGTTTCATCACCATTATGATTTCCTTGTTACTGTATAGTTTTACTTAGTTTACTTTGATTCTCTTTCTTTCCCTTTCTTCCCTTCTTGTCAGTCAATCTAATTTTATGTACAGGTACATGTTTAATCCCCTTTATGGTTTATTGTTGATTTTTATTGAGCAAAGCTCTAATAGGCTATTCTGATCAAACAATTGCCGTCAACCATGGTTTGTCGTTTGACCGTAAACTCTTGTTATCGGATTTCCTCCACCTCCAAAATAGAAAGAGATATGACCAAAGAATATTCATAGAATGACGCCTAGTTTACTGTAAGGCCATTTATTTCCAATGTATCTTATTTCAGCCCTTCGGATTTTGTTTACTGTATACCTATTTCTTTTCATTGATTCTTATTAGGTAATGCTTTTCATGCTCCACCTGCCACTCTAGTTTACGTGAAAGCCCGATACTTCCGAATTACTTGGTTTCATCTGCGTATTGTGAAAATACTGTATATCTACTTTTTTCTTGTTTTTCTAATGTTTCAAACATTTCAGTTCATGTGGCAATGTATAGTTTGGAATACCAACTTCGCTGTAATTTCTATACTTTTTAATTTTGTTAATATTGGTAAGTATCACATTGCTAGTTTGTTAATCGTTTCTCCTTTTTCGTTACAACTTCTACTCTTTTTGGGGGAACATTTGTCAATAACTGAATTTATTACGTAGTTATTTTCAATTCAGTTTGATCGCGCATACATCTCCATAATGAATTTGAACACGTTATTGCATTTTTTGTGGTGATTTTCAAAGATCGCCCTCCCTTCCCTAACCCTTTCGGCTTCTAAATCTGTATTGGGTTCCTGGACTATTTCCTCTTAAAATTTATTCTGCCAATTCATCTTCTCTGCTTTTAAGGACCTAGTTAAGCAGTAGACCTGGACTTTCTGGAAAGTCACGATCTAAAGGTTATACTATTTTCAGGGTAATGATAATTCAGTTTTTAAAATAGCAAATTATTTTCGTATTTTGGAATACCGTATACTGTAGTTGGTAGGCCGGGTTTGCTCTTTTGGTATGTGATTGCTATCATCTAGATCAATAAAATTGAAACAATTCAAACTCAACTGTATACATTTTTTATACGATCTTGCAAGGGAATTTTGAAGATGAGGCCTCATCAACCGGTTAAACCACGCCGCGCGATTTCGGACTGGTTTACCGTCCTATGTCGGTATGCATTGATACCTACTCTTGGGTGCTGTTGTAACGTTATTTTGATTCTGGTTCTAAATTGCTTTATCTGATGCGGCTATTGTTGGTATGTCAATACCTATCATTCTGATTGTTCCTCTGAACTTGTTGTTTTAACTTTCTGTTGCCAGGGCGAATGTCATCTTCACCTTTTAAGATTAATTGATATATTCACATTTATCATTTTAACGGTTTACATCTTAAATGACGTATTAAAAATTTAAATATATTACTGTTGGGATTGCATTTTATCTACAGATGCAAGATAAGTAACAACAGATTGGTCGAACTAAGGCCCTAACTTCATCAATACAATCTTAATGAACGTCTACGGACGACATCACTAGATAACTAAATTATCAAAGCTTTACATTGATAAAGTTGAATAAGTAAGTATTTCAGATAAGATCATATACTGTACTTTGTTCACGTTTTGAATCTTTGGTCCAGAATGGTTGGCACGTGTCACACTTGTATGGCAATAATACTCTTCGTGATACAAATTCAGTAATCACTTCAAATATTTACTCCTTAATGTTCGTATTTGTAAATGCAATTCAAAGCCCGTTAGTCTCGCCGCATTGTTTTTTGGACCTCTTATTTTGTTTTCAATGCTTTCGTTTTGATCTGTTTACGGTCATGATGAAGTGAACATGCCAAATTTTATAGAATCACTGTCCAGTATACAATTGTCGTAAGATCATCTACGATTTGATTTAAACAGAAGACAAATAGCCTTTTCACAAATACCTAAAACTCTAATTTAAATAGAAAAAATATCATACTTGACATAGATACATTGTACATATTTGTCCATTTAAATATTGTATTGGTGTTCTGTCTTCGTTTGCATTTTGTTTAAAAACAAATCTCGGCACAATACCGCAGTGATAAAAAAAACTGATTTTTGTGTTCATATACAATAACATTTATGAGACTAATAGCACATATTGAATTCGTAAATGCCTTTTTTGAAGCTGTATGTGAAACCTTAAACAAAATTGTTATCAGCAGATTATATAACCACTATCCATAAACTTATCGAATGCGGAATGTTCTCTTGTTAAATTGGCCTGTTGTGAAATGTGCACACCATCAGCTTAGGACGCTGAAACGATGCTCTGTGTAGAAAGGCTAGTTTACTATTATAGTTTGACTTCTTTAATTTAGCCACTGTTTGAAAGGACCAATTGTGTGAGATCATAAAGAAAGAATACCGAAAACTACTTTAACAATAAAAACCAAAAGACAATGAAACTATTCTGTAACGCATGAAAAAGTGGTGTAATTTTTTTTATCTCAATGAAACATGTATTTATGGCATATTTCAGTGTGCAATTTTGTGTTTAAACTAAAGAGTATCATATTTCAATTATAAAATATATGTGACTAAACCAAGGAAGTGGAAGTGTTTGTCATACATCAATATGCCAGGGTTAATTAATTGAAATAAGGGTTCCCTAGTGATTATTAAAGTAAAACTGTAATATCTCAAACCCACCATCGTTGAGTCATAATCTGCATTAGAATATTTCGTTTATATTGTATTCGTTTCTTTAATTTATTCCAATCTTTTGTTTAAGTTTGATATGTAGACAGTGCCTTAGTACTTGTTGGTGTCTTCAAGATATAAGTGTATTCGTTTCTTTTAATAAATTTTACTCTTTTATCAAAGTTTGAAATGCCACTGCTTCCGTCGAATCACACCGTATTATGTTCTGTAACTATATAACCCCAAGGTTTCCTAAAAACTCCACCATCAGCAACTAATCAATAGAAGTTATACGTCATAGCACGAGCACCGTAGACAGGTGAAACCTGATGAATCATCACAGGTGTTTAATTAGTAATCCAGTAATGGCAAGAAATGAGGTAAAAAAAAACAACAACAAGAATTTGACTCAACTTGTACTTACTAATTTATTTTTATATACAGATGAACATGATTCATGAAGCTCAATCAAACAATGAATCATAACGTCTTACCTAATTGTCAGTGACGGTAATCCATGCAGCAGAAAAAATCAATCGACCTTTTACGAACGACTTTGATCTTCGATTTAATGCAGCAAGAACATGGTTGTATTACTAGGAAATTGTTTTGCGGTTTGGTGCATACTTAGAATTTCGTCATCATATTGAAAACCTGTAAACTACATGACCTTGTGATTGGACATAGAACACAACAAAATCTGTGATTAATGATGTGATGTGAAGATCTAACTCTGATGAAGAGTTTTTAAAGCGGTCATTTGGAGACGTGTAGGAGTGGACGAACGATCGACGGCGACGACCAGGTTGCGTAAAACAATTATATATCAGACACTACTCCATCTAAGATATGATAAACCTTTTATTTGCCAGGATATGTTAACGATAGGTCACAATTTATATCTTATTGGTCAATAAAATATTGGATGTAATTGATTAACATAGTGAGTGTAGTTGTTTGGATTGATTAAATCAGCTAAGGTCCTTCCCCAGAAATCGTAAGGAAATAACATTACATTTTAACCAATTAAATATTTTTTACATGCGTCACATGGGTTAATAATAAAATAAAATTTGTTGACCCTGGTATCAGTTCCTTATTATCAATATTTGATTCCAAAAGTTGTAAGAAATATTGACGTGTATACATGACAAACATCATGACAGTATGTGTAAGACGTGCAGGGTGTCATTTTCTGTTATGATTTTATTGCATTATTGACCCTAAGAGTTGATTTTACGAGTATTATTTCACACACAAATTTAACAAGATCTCCTAATAATGCTGTCTGTAAATAAGTGGCAAATGGCACTTTGTTACTTGGTTCAAAGCCAAAATAAATCATTCCGTTTCACTTGTTATTTATAGACGAAAAAGCAAACGGTTTCATGCCTGGATTCTTACTTTTTGTGCTTTGCCTGGTGGACATTTCGACTCTTTTTATAATTGATTCAGTTAGTCTTTTGATTATGTCAGATCATGTTGTGTTACTCTGCTGACGAAGACGGAGATGTCAAAAATAATTGTCAAGAGGAATTCGTTAAAAATTCGTATTTTGACTGCATAAAAAGCTAAATTATGAACAATTTTGTAGTGTTATTAAAGAAGAGAGGACCAGTTCCTATCTCGTAGTTTCTTGGTTGCCAGCCTTTGTTTATCATATTTCGAATGCGTTGTCTCTTTGGCAGTCATTTGATGGTCGTTGTGTGGTAGCTGAACTAAGAATAATGGTTTGGGTCCTCTCACACAGGCTACATTTGTGAGTGTCCCGTCTCAGTTTGAAGTTTGTACTTGGCTATGAAGTGTATTTATAAAAGGTTGAATGTCTGTCTTTACTTAAGACTTCTTGTCTCATACGGGAAGTGGGAAGGTTGAGGCCTCATTAACCGGTTTAACCACAGCACCTGGGTTCGTGCTGGGTGACCGTCCTAAGTAGGTTCACATGGATAACTTGGGGAATGTTGTTACGTCGATTTATTACCCTTTATTCTGGTGCTGAATTGTTTGATGCGGCTATTGTTGGTGGCTCTCGTTCTGTTGACTCCGCTCGTCCTTTCCCCCCTCAATTTTGAATACGTTTTGTCATGACATCCGGAACCATAATATGTAGTGTAGACTCGCCTCCATTAAAGGATATTTAGATGTTGTTTGTAATTGGTCATTACTAGTTTCGGTCAAGAGGATCGTTTTATGGATATATATTTCACAGATTAGAAATGTTGATTTTGGATCAATCGATGCGGTTTTGAAATGTTTTGTAAAAACATAAAAATACTAAAATGCAATCAATTATTAGATTTTTTTCTGGATGACATTAATCCATAAACATGATAAAAGTTTTTTAGAAACAACCTGTTGGTGAGTTTTTCGATAAATATTGTACCTGTATTGCATACCTGATGACAGCGTTTCACAATTCATTCGAGACCTATATCGAAAATATGCATTCCTTGCATCCATCTGGGAACATTTCTGGTTACATGTATCGGTATTTCTCATTAACCATTGGACAAATTCACCTAAAATTGTAGCGAAACATTCCTTAGGGTATGTAAAAATGCCCTTTGAATGTATGTAGCTTATTTTCGGAACGCTTCCTCACTTTAGACAATATTTATTAAGGATGAGTATCCCAAAACTTGTCTTGTAGGCAATTGTAGCCAAACATTCTTTGCGGTATGTGGAGGTACTTTTTGTATACCTAAAATCTGTTTTCCTTCATAAAACTATTTCAAAAAAGATTTAGTAGCGGTCGGGGTAATATCACAACAATTATGGCTACGACCATTTCTCTCAAATCATTTTGAGATATTCACCGGAAATTGTAGCAAAACATTCCTTAATGTATGAAGATGTGCCTTGGAATGTCTAAAATAATTTTTTCCGAAGTTCCTTTATTTTTGATGCATTTTTGTAGGGGAGGGTTAACAGTGGACATATTTGTTTTAAATGGCAAGCAGACGTTCTTAGTTAAAGTAGCATTTTAATGTATATACTTTATATTATAGTAGAGCTAGGTGTAAACTCCTTTTAATCACTATTTCTCGTTAACACCTAAATATTTTCCCCAAAAATTGTTTTAAAACATTTTTAGGGCATATATACATGTATGTGCCTTTTGCATCCCTTAATATATTTCCCGAAAAAAAGATTTATTTGGATACGATTTTTTGGGGGTTGAAGGTCATATAATTACAATTCATTTATTCTATTTTGTTCCAAAAATACTAACATCACACATGTACATATTGTGATAAAAATAAATGCAACTTTGTAACATGTATTTTGTTTATCGTATCACAAGATAGTTTTCTTAGATTACTAAAATAAATATTGGAAGGTTGGCATTGTAAGGACAAACTGCGATTGTCAGACATAATTCTAATACTTAATGTTTCATCATATATTCAGTATAAACAACATTTATTATTTCTTTTCTCGTTAAATTCTAAATAACATCTCAAGAAGTACATATAAACCTTTATTTTTGAGGGTACATTTTCATCTTCTTGTCTTGGTTTTTACACTCGATTAAAATCAGTAACTTGGTTTATAAATTCTGGCAGAAAGTATCTCAAGAGGAAGCCATTAGTGTTCCAGATGACACTGGTGGAAAATACAATGTTTTATATTGTGCTTAAATGTTTTGTAGATTAATTGAAAGATACCTGAGATTGTCCGATAAGATGGGACATTTAAGTTTACAGGTGTTCTGAATGAAATGACACCTGTGGCAAAATGACGTGACCCCGACTGATATGCAAAGTAGGTACATCGCCATTGACCTTGATAATGTTAAGACAAATTCCCTTGTTCACAGAACTCTATCATTTATCCATAGTAAACACAATTATTGGAATTGCGCCTATCTGCCTGCCTGCCTGACTCTCTTTCACTCTCTCTCTCTCTCTCTCTCTCTCTCTCTCTCTCGTTAAGTAAGCAATCGCCATTTGATCGCTGTTGTTTTCACATCGAACAACCTGAAGATATGAAAGGTTTCCCCACATATCTGAAGGCATATTTTTCACAACAAAAGGCTAAATTACCAATTTTTCAAAACATATTCAGTAGCTACTCTTTATGAATAATTGAAGATGGTGTCAACCAGTTTCAGAAAAATTTAAAGCATCTACTATTTGTTCAAGGTGCATATGAAATTGTTAGTTTTACCATCAAGTCTTTTATTTTGCAACTAAGTGGAGCGTAATTCAGATGTAATGTAAGAAGCAGAAGCAGAAGCAGAGTAGTATCAACCAATTAGAACTCTGTACTTGATATGGCTTACCAGAGATTTGTCCATATATTTGCCCATGTTGTCCATACACAAGCATTGTAATACACATAGTCCATTTCAACGCCAAATGTTACAGATGTGAGTACAGCGCGTGGAAATTTACATCATCCGTTAAAGAATGTTTGATGTTAAAATAGTAAATCGAAAAACCAAGACGATATTCTAGGCCGTAAGTCCATGGACATTGGCAAACAATAAGAAAACG
>JAUMGZ010115659.1:0-17439 GCA_032359645.1 Pododesmus macrochisma
AAATGCATCAAAATAACGTTGAAATTGACCCAAAATCGTTGTTTTTTCGTGATTACAGTTCAAACAGTTCCCTTTTTAAAATAATACTTTCTACTTTTATGTGTGTATCAATGGTCTATCCTT
This sequence comes from Pododesmus macrochisma, assembly GCA_032359645.1. Taxonomy (NCBI): domain Eukaryota; kingdom Metazoa; phylum Mollusca; class Bivalvia; order Pectinida; family Anomiidae; genus Pododesmus; species Pododesmus macrochisma. The sequence goes on from JAUMGZ010115659.1 coordinate 124, forward strand.
TGTCTTTAAATTATCGTGTATATAGAAATCATATTAAGAATGAAAATGTATACATGTACGACAATGGTATTTTGGTTATATCCGTTATGATATCAGAGGCTTTTTTTATTCTTTGACAATTACTTTTTCAGGTCATTGATCCAAAATTACAATGGTTTAATAAAATCCAAACGAATCGGACAAGCACAGTGTTAAAAGAATGTGAGAAGATGAAAGCGACGAGTAAAAATACATATAGTGGAACGCTGGGAGAGTACACGCTCCGCAATCATATGATTTATGATGAACGAAGAAAATTTGCTTTCTGCGAACTTAATAAAGTGGGTTCAACTTTTCTCAAACAGGTGCTGCACATACTAACAGGCCACAGAAAGGTTAAATACCCACACGAGATAGAAGTTGGCGCCGCGCTTACAATTCCCTTTAATACTTTTAATAAGCTGTCATATGGTATGGTTCTAAAGATTCTTCTAGATTCAACTAAGTTTCTCTTTGTTCGGAATCCGTACACTAGAATATTATTTGGTTACGTTGATAAGATATATACGAATAATTATGTGTATTGGGATATTGTGGGTAGGGTTATCATAAAAGACCAGCGTATTAACCCGGACAAGACTTCTTTAGAATGTGGCCATAATAGTACTTTCTCAGAGTTCATCAGACATGTTATAAAGTCCGAAAATACTTTGCAAAACAGAAATGAACATTGGTATCCAATGTATGATGCTTGTAGACCCTGCACTTTAAAATATGACCTCATTGGAAAAATAGAATCCTTCAAAGAGGACCTTGAAATGATTATTCGGGTCAGTAATTGGAGTGATGCATTAAATATAACACTTATGAACGAAAAGAACGACGATGAAGCTATAGCATTGACCATAGGAAGAGCGTTTGAAGTTGTAGCAAAGAAACCCAAATGTGTGTCAATCACTGATGCTCTCAAGCGTGCTTGGGATGTCTTGCAGATCAGAGGTGTTATTAGCCATATGTCAAATTTTCCTGAAGAAAAAATTAAAAGAATTCTAAAAGTATCAATAAAGGAAATTCTTCAGATAGTTCGTGAAGCAATAAGTGAACATCCACTTAATTGGGCGGACAAAGCTCTGGTACGAGAGCAAGCTACTGACTAGCTTTCGAGAAATATTTCACCCTGATTTTGTGATATTCGGCTATGATAAATCATTTCCCAAACAAAACACACAGTTCGTAAACTGGAATCTTTTCAAATGAGAGATGGGGTTGACATTTCATCGATTTTGAACTTTCCCCAAAATAAATCCTGTCCATCGACTGGCGTCGTTACCCTTTCACTTTTTCGATTCTCCTCCACAATCACAGGATCCGTTACAATAAACTTTTTTAGGAAGCATCTAAGAAGGAGGGGTTTCAGATTCAGATTCAAATAATTGGCTCGACCTCCAGTAGGTGGTCAAAACATTTGACAAAAGTTTGAAAATTGTCTCTTAAGAAACTAAAAGGTCTGGAGCTCAATGTTTTGTATGTGTACATTGTAGAAACAGTCCAACCTGTCTAAAAATACCATCCAAGAGACAATAGAAATGTTTTTTCTTTAAATGAAGTGTATTTAAGACTTCAAGGGACCTGATTTCAGTGGTCTGTATGTGCAGATGGTCTTTTTATAGAGGGGGTCGCTAGAGCGGGTTGTACTGTACATCAAGGCACGTAAAACAACTTTTTCAGGGAATGTCTTTTTTTCAAAATAGGTGACGTATTTTGGTGTCAAAGTTCAGTACTATTGCAACTATATTAATCTTTCGCATCTTTGACTTCTCTAAAACTCAATTCAAGTACATTTGGTATGAACCATCCCCAGGAAAGGCGATTCATATTTTTTTTAATGATGGTACTCAGTATCTCAGGGGCACCGCCAAAATTGGGGAATTTTAAAAAAAAAATTCATAAATCTTATAAGCTAGAAGCAATAACCAAATTTGTTCAAGGAATGGCCCAAGGGTAAAAAATAGGTTATGCATTTTAGGTCAAAGTTCAACACCATCGGTATAATGTACATATGTTAAATTTTAACAATATCCTTTTCCCCAAAACCATTGGACAAATTTCACTCAAACTTTACTGAAAAGGGGATCCAGATTTGTTCACAGGATGGGTTTTTGCCTCCATGGGGAATACCTAGGGGGCAAAAATGGAGGAACACTTCAGAAAATTAAAAAAAAAATTCTTCCAATTAACAAGAAGGCCTAGAGCTTACCGCTTGTATACGTTAGGACACGGAGGACCAAGTTTGTTCAAGCTTGAAGGCTTGGACGAGGTCATCTTACACAGAGAACTTGTGTTTCTTCTATTGAATATATTTTATTTATTTGTGACTCGTTTCAGTTTGCAAGATTGTATTTCAAAGCGTGACCCTGGGGTCAAAATAGGTCACCCATTTTTGGATCGAAGTTCAACACCATCGGTATTCTGCACATACGCTAAATGTTCACAGTACCCTCTTCTCAAAAACTATTGTACCAATTTCACATAAATTTTGTAGGAAACATCCCAAAGGGAATCAAAACTTGCTAACAGGATTTGCCTCTCTGTCGCACGACAAGGGGGCTAAAAATGGGGAATATTTAAAAAAAAAAAAAAAAAACCATCATAAAAAATCTACTGAATCAAAAGGCCTAAAGCATTAATGCAATGTCATCAAATATGAGCACTGATTTTGGAACTGAAACTTAATAGGAGATTGCCGTTTTTCTTCACACTTAATTGTAGCTTTTGCTCCATGGAAGCTGATATCAAATCCATCTGGTCATATTTTCCATAAATGTTGTTCTGTTCCTTTTACAAATTGTTATTTGTAATAAAATATTTGAAATTGAACAATTGTTGTTCAGTTGTATGCTTGCTTTTTTTCTTCAAATTTCTTAATGCTTGTGGTCTGATGCCCCTTCTCCAGGAAGGGTAAGATTCCGTTACCATTTGATGTTTGATGGGTAATGCTTGTGGTCTGATGCCCCTTCTCCAGGAAGGGTAAGATCCCGTTACCATTTGATGTTTGATGGGTAATGCTTGTGGTCTGATGCGCCTTTTCCAGGAAGGGTAAGATCCCGTTACCATTTGATGTTTGATGGATTTCTTTGGTCATCAGTGCCTTCGATTCAGATGTCTTTCTTCCCAAAATGTAGATTGATATTAAGAGTCATACACTGAACATGAACTCAATATCATACATAATTTGTACAATTTTACACGCATTATGTCACTTTCAAGACTTTTTTCTGTATTTTAAACATAAAGCATCGCATCGTACAATGCATGTCAAAGATAGTAGTCGCATTATCCCGATACTTGTAACACGTTACAATAAGTAATCACTAATTACCAATATACTACATACCGATTCCTGATGTTCTGCATGTAAAGAGTATTTACATTTTATCTTAAATTTCTTTATAATACCGCCTCTTACTAGCATAGACTTTGTCATTGCAAACCTTCTAACAATACTACCGGGACTCAATGAAGGGCTCCAGTTGAAAGCTGTATATATCGAGAAGGCTGGGTCCTGATATCTGTTCTTTTGTTTGTTAGTTGGACTTCGCGTTGTGTATTATTTCTGAGCTCACACTGATGTAACAAAAATTACTTAAGCCAGCTTTTTTCGTTTCCTCTGACACAGAACTAGATGTGTGTTTGCTCTCCCGCGGTCCCTGTGTTTATATATATATAAATATATATATACCTGGCAGTTTAGGGCGGCTCAGCTGCTGCTGTTGTTCCTCTGCGAGCACACTGATTGTCCATCAATGTAACTATATGTTGAATCTATGGATCTATCATGTTTTAACCACTGTTTTCAGCTTCATGCTACTTAGCTAAGTCCTATTTTCCTGTTTCGTATAACCTTTTGTAAATATGGAATAATTGACAGCTCTATGAAGTGTACTTATGAATTTTTTAAATGTATGCCCATACTTAAGACTTCTTGCCTAATGAGCTAAGTGGGAAGGACGGGGTCTTATTAACCGGTTTAACCCCACAGCCTTGTTGCGTTCTTGGTGACCCGACCGTCCTAAGTCGGTCCTCGTAGATAACTAGTCTTGGGGATTGTTTTACGTCGTTTTTTTTCTGGTGCTGAATTGTTTAATGCGGATACTGTTGATTTGTCAACGTCTCTCTTTCTATTGATTCGACTCATCATTTTTTTTTAATAAAAATTCCTGAAATTAAATAAACGCCAAATATATTCATTTGTCGACTGTTACAAAGTAATATACTATGTGACCGCGGAGGATAGAAGGGACAAAAGTATGAATGGCATCAACAGATCGAGAGACATTGACACACAAACATTAACTGCGTCAAAAACTTAAGCAGCTGAGTGTAAGGAATCATATTGACATCACAACTGTCCTTAAGAATAGTAATCCATGCGGACCGACATAGGACGGTCACCCAGCACGAAACCAGGCGGTATGGTTAAACCGGTTGATGAACAGTAGAAGAACAGTATAGTCTATTTGCCTTATGAATCACAAATGCAAACATGAATGCATGCCCACATCTTTTTATTGCATCTATATACGTTAATATCTTAAAGTTGAATGGAAAAATGAAGGGGAAATTATTTGAAGGAAATGTTAAGAGTATACAAATTGCATGTTTAAACCCTTCATTTTCTCTTCATAGAGTCTATCAAATTCTTCATTTTGTGCTACAGTGAACCAGTTTTTCCAATCACCAATTTCGCCTGAAAGTGAAACAAGACAAGATTTTTACACAAATCAGATGAAGATATTAAAGGATTAATGTTTTGCATTGTCTAAATCTGAGCTTTTTAGTTAACAAATGTATACTTTGTTCATTTTTCTGTGTGCGTCCAACGTTTTCTTATTGTTTGCCAATGTCCATGGACTTACGGCCTAGAATATCGTCTTGGTTTTTCGATTTACTTACTTTTATGTATAAGTAGGGAGTCATGTGTATCACACTTGGATGTTGTGGAGACGATAAGGAGGAGACATGTCAGGAGTTATTATAAAGTAGTAAATACGAAAAACCGTAAGTCATAAGTCCATGGACATTGGCAAACAAGGATCATTTCATTAAATAGTTTCTGCTGAAGAGGAATGGGTTGTCAGATACAGCTGTCCAGAAAAATACGTTTAAAAAAAATTATTTTGGTTGCGCATACTTATATATATATGTACATCTATACATTGACCATTATTTAAATTCTTTTATAGGGACAATTACTCAAATATTTTTGTCTCGGCGCGACGAAGAAGCAAAGGCGAGAATATGGTGCTACATTTGTTGGTGTCAAACGTTTAGTTGTTTTTGTTTTTGTTTTTTGATCTGTTTGGGGAAAAATTTTAAATTTTAGTGGATTTTGAGAAATCGACATAACTTCATTTTGATTTAAAATTTGATAACACCTTCATTGACAAATATTGCTTAATATATAAAACGGTTTTGTTGCTCAATCACTCGACCGGAACTTTTTTTTTTAAATTATTTTTTTTAAAACTTTTTTTCGTTTTTCTATGGAATATGAACCCTTCCCTCTTTTCTCTTGTAATTCCGTGACGTCACTTATTTCAAAATACTTATTTCAGTCAGTACACGGGAATTATGTGAACAATAACTCGCAGATTGTATATCACAATAAAGTCGTTCGTGAACATTGCAAAAGTAAAAGCAGAAATTCCTTTATTTGTCAAGACAGTTTCAACTTCCGAAAAATGTAATGAGATGTTATATCATTCAGTAAGACTTTTGTTTTTTACTTTCTGTTGATAAAATAGTGATTGAAATTTGAACTTTTTTTATTGGGATATGATGACTAATGGCCAGTTACCTTATTTCATTGTATGATACTATAAGAGAATAATTCTAGCACTAGGAAATAAGTTCTGATTTTCAAGAGAGACAACCTTTTCCAGGATCAAAATGGTTAATAGAGTTTCATAAAAATTTGACAAAAAGCATTTCTGTGATATTTCTTTTCAATTTCTTTATGCTGTTACGCAGGACTATGTTTGATTTTAGTGTCTTGTTGTAAAATGCGCGAATCCGTCGGATTTCGGTTAAATTGAATTTACAATATATGCTTTACCTGTTTTTGTCATAAATAAGGTATTTTAAACAAAGTTCTGAACTTCTTTCATCATTATTTCAAGGGTGTTTATTTCTAAACAAACCATAAAACTATTTTTGAACCATTAATTATTGAAATATTACTTTTTGAGGATGTTTCACAAATAAATCGTAGGATCACTGGAATGCCCTATTTTTACAAAATCATCTTAAAATGATATAGTGAAAATTTCAAGAAAATCTAATGGTGAATTGTTGAAGTGTTGAGCCACCTTATCACGTTTTCATTTTTTAAAATAAGTGATAAACTAAGCACCATAACCATCAGTGTATGCAATTTAAAGCCTTTGTTTCTTTGTTTGTCTTGTCATGCACTTATTAATACGGGTACTCTTAATGTGTTATTATTCTAGCTATATTAAACATATACATATATACATTTAGCTCTTGTCATCCACACGTATATACATAAGGCTAGTGAAGACCTACTTACAAAAATAATAGGTAAACAAAGTCCATCTTTAAATGGTAGGTGCTCGTCATGCCCTATTCAGACCTTTGTAAAATTTACATTTTGTGGAGTGAGACTAATTTAATCTCATTCTGCACTTCACTATCAAGAATGGTGGTGACGGGCTTATGCCGTGCCCTAAACTGGGTTCTTGTTAAGTTTAGTTGTTTATTGTTTAGTTTTCTGTCATATATTGGTTTCTATGTCACAGTCACTCCTAATTCATACTGCTCATCAATCTTCTGGTTTCTGCTCTTGATCACCGTTGATGAAATGCTATTTGATTACACAAGTTTTCCTCATACAGATATGTTGTTTCTTTAGCGTTTTCATCCGTGTTAATTGGTCCGATGAATCTTCGATGACTGTCCTAAGTAGGTCCGCATGGATTACTAGTCTTGAGGATAGTATTGATGTCAATTATTACTTACATTCTGGTGTTCAATTGTTTGATGCAGTTATGCGTTGTTTGTCAATGTCTCTCGTTCGTTTCGATTCCTCTTATGCCATTTTTTTCTCAAATGCTTTAAAGTGAATCTGTGTTAGTCTGCTTCTACTTAAGACATCAATGTAACACTAATTCTTGCCACATTTATAAATTTATGTATAAGAATAGAAATTATTAACGTTACTGAGTATATGTTGTTGTAGTTACAAGGACGACAAAAAGGTTGTAAAACAGTAACTGTCTATACACATTTTCGAGCCCGAGTTCAATTACATTGTAAAAAAACCTAATACAGGAAGAATTTGAAGTTACTTTATCAACCATGTAGTTCAATTTGCTTTGTGTATGTGAGTGTATCGACATTATTCTCAGAAAATGAAATATGTTAAGGGTAATACATTAGCGATATGTGTGCCTTGTGGATGAAACTATATTGAGGTTACCTTTTCTATACACCAGACTGTATGTTTTCTTTAATGACTGATGTGGGATATCCTTTTGTAATCCCGCTTTTTTCATGATCTTGAAGTCACATTGTCCTGCTATATCAGCAATCAACTTGTCACTTGCTTTAATACCAAGGAACGCTGCAAGTCTACGGATCTCTTGTTGTAAATTCTGAAATTGTCAATTAACTTATTAATATATAGTTTTGTCATTTCTACATAATTTGGCTCTGCAACTTTGATAAGCAGAAGTTTATGTCTATTCAAAATTCATTTCCTCTATAGCGTCCAAAATGACAGCTGCTTCGAGGCAAATAAATATCATATTAATTTAAGGCATGTTTCAGATTGCATTTTTGCAAATACATTTATAAAGTTGTTCTTAAAAACTGGCTATTTTTTTGAGCATGTTAAATTTGCTGTAATTCATTAAACTTATAGGAGGAATACATATTTAATAGATGGTTTGAGTCAAATATCCAAAGTTTCTAAAACAGAAAACGGTAGGTATTTAATATATTTCACAAACCCTAACTTTTAACAGACAAACTTACAACGGCAAGACGAGCGTCTGAAATTGATTTAAAATAACTTCATAACAAAGCCCATGACTGCATATTCCCGTGGACCAAAAAAGGATGGTCACTGGGCCCAACGTCAGGGAGTGTGGTTAAACCGGATAATGAGGTTTGTGTGCAATGACAGTCCAATACACTAAAGCATATTTACTTTGACATTTACCATTTTAAGCTCTTCGTATGTTATTGACAACACTGGTGGTTTCTGTTCATGGTTGGTAAGGAACTCATTCCATTCAAACGTGTAATCAAACCAACATTTGGCTACTCCTGCAGAGAAGCAACAATAGAAATGAAATATTTCAAGACAAATTGATGAACAATAAAATCCATTTCGCAAGATTCACCACGTTTACAAGTCTATTTAAGGGGTAATATGTTCTTTACTGAAAGGCGTATTGAAAATTTCAATTGCAATTTGAATTTATGTTTTCCAGAAACAACATAAAGTAGAGTCATATTGTTTTGCGCTAAATATACAATGTTGGATGTGTAATGACGTGCACCTATAAAGTCCGTGCGATGCTGGATCGATATTATAACGTGTCTATTGAAACTAGCAACCCTCAAGTATAATTATAATGGATCGAAACAGAGGTTATGCACTTAGACATAATGGAAAAAGATCCAATATTGTTAGCTTATGGGGATTTTATAATTTGTGTAGATGTGCAGAATTTCCTCGTTCTGTAAAATTACTGAAATAGTAACGCATCGTCGTAGTGTTGCCTCAAAGAACACAAACACACAGAACGTCCATAGAAATAAATTAACCATAACGCACCTTTACCATTTTGGAACAAGTCAATATAATCACTCCAGTTACTTTTGATGTTGTATACACCCAGGTTTTTCAAGTGGTGATAGTAGGAGACTGCAGTGTCTTTAGGGTTCCGTTGGATATGGATAATTTTACAGCCTTTAGTGTACACTTCCTTTGGAAGATATCGCCAAGATAGATGAGTGTTGAACACTCTTGGTGATGGTAAATCATCAAATTCTTCTGGAAAATGGAATTCCATCATAGTGTCTTCTTTTGGTTTCGTGTCATATTCAGCCTTACCTCTCTGTAACATACTTATGATCTCCCATACCCAGTGTGTTCCTGGTAAACATATTAACGAAAGTAGAGAATTATGTTCTCAAACGCATGTTCTTTAAAATGATTAGAAGAAGAATGTAAAACATATGAATGTTCCGTAACAATTTTGTTTGTGTTAAGAGCTTATTGTCCGATCAACAGCTAAGGTCATTTACGGACGTGTCAGTTTTACTGGAAACCGGAGTACCCGGAGTAAACCACCGACCTACGGTAAGTCACTGGCAACTTTCTCACACTAGCACGCCCCGGACAGGGATCAAACTATGAGGTGAAAGGCTCTTATGACATTAACCACTAGGCCACCGCGGCCCCTGTTCTGAAACAAACATTCATAACAAAGACAATGAAGACAAAATACAGGTATTTACTATAACAACTTCAAACGTCCAAATGTAATATTAGAAAAAAAAGAATCACTTAAACTTAACTTAAAGAGCCTGAATGAAGACGTTGATTTTTATACACATATATGAAATTATTGAATAGTTTCAGAATCATTCGACTATTATTTGTGGAGATTTCAACTTGGTCATTAATCCCGATATGGAATACCTTAGTTATTCCAATTTAAATCATCTTAATGCACGTAGAAACGTTCTAGAAATTATGTAACAAATGCGTCTCATTTATGCTTTTAGCGAACCACTTCTTAACAAGAAAAGCTACAGTCAAACATGTCTAATAAGACCACACAAGAAACCAAAAAAGTTTTGTTTGGGTGATTTTTATATAAAAGGTAAATATAAGTGAAACTAGACTGAAAGGGACATGATTTAAGTGTTTTATGTACATGTGGTCTCTTTATAGAGGTGGTCGCTAGAGCAGGTTGCACTGTATATACCTGGAGAAACAACCCTTTTAAACAAACTCGTCTAGACATGTTTTTAATATTAGGACTCACCCCAAGCTGAAGTAATATATATTCTACCCAGTGACCGCTCATATCATTCACCAGCCTTATTAGCATTAAAAATGTAATAATTTTATTCGTGGAAGAGGATTATGGAAGTTTAATAATTCCCTTCTCTCAGAATTATATTTTCATTATTTGATTAATAAAGAAAAAAAACACAAAAAATATAAGTAACACGTTTATAGCATTTATAATCTTGAAAATTTAACAAATGATGCAATTCAGTTTACCATCAGTGATCAACTGTTTTTGGAAACATTTTCCTTAACATTAGGGGTGAAACAATATCTTATGATATACATGAACAAATAGAATGTTATAGAGAATAAAAGCTATAATAAAATCTTAAATTGGAGGAAATTCAAATATAAATTTAACTGCAGATATTTAGAATTTAATAGAAACTAAGAAAAATGAAAGTGAACAATTACGTCAGCAAAAATTACAAGGCTTTTTCATCAGATCCAGGGCCCAGTGGATAAGCGAGGGTGAAACACCAACCAAATATTTTTGTGGCGTATATAACTTTGTAAGCAAAAAACATCCTTAAGATTGAAAAAAGAGAATGGAGAAATTGTAAACCGTCAGAACGAAATACTGGAAGAAACTGAATCTAATAAAATCACAATATGCTGAAGAAAATTTTCAAAACAGATTCCACCAACTATTTAAGTGAAAGTAACCACAATATATTATAAACTGGTGAATCTCATTGGCAAGAGGGATTACTTCCTATAGTAAAGCTACGTAAACTCTGTCAAAAATGAAAATATAACTATTAAGAGCCCTGAATCTGATGAATTAACTTATAAAATGTTTTTGGAAAACTATTGGTCATTTCGTTGTTTGTTTTATAAACCAAAGTGAACACATCTCAGTTACTCACAATGTTGGCATTTTAACATGTATACCTAAACGTGAAAAATCATGACAACATCTTGAAAATTTGAGACCTTTATCTTGACTTTATACTGTCTATAAAATTGCCTAAAATTCTATAGCAGCAAAAATAAGATTAGTGTGAGCAAATTTAATTATTAGAGGTCAAACAGGATTTTAAAGAGAAAGTTATACAGGAGAAAACGCTCGATTGATTTCACGGAATCAAAAGATATACCACAGTCGGTTAACTCGTGTCGATAGAACAAAGAAATATCCACTCTACAGTTGAAGGAAATAAAGAGAACTTTTATTTATTTATAAAGTAGTAAATTCGAAAAAAAACCATCTACATTTTGCCCCTGACCCGGAGCAAAATTGGGTTTAATGTATGCATTGTTAGGGAATGATTTTACTTTTACATAGTATAATTATATGTTCTTAACATAACAGATTCGATGTAGATGATAAATGCTGGGTGACGTATTTTTGCGTGATTGTATTTTGCACACAGCCTATCTTCTGTATCACCTCCCGACCCCTTGCTCTTCAAAAGTGGAAGGAATTTGACCGTTTTTCCTACAATTTCATGATTGTACAATGTAAAGATTACGCACATGTGTACACACATTATGGTCAAGTTAGAACGTGGTCCCTTGTCCCAAAAAATTATATTTTTGTCATGCTTTGGAGACTAAATATTGGATCAAACTAATCTTTGGACAATGGCTAACTTGTGTATGTCTCAGACTTCAGCATTTAAAGAGTAGATTTTGAAGCAACGGAACATTTCCCTCAAAATTACACTTTTCAATGAATACAAGGGGATGATATAACCAAAGTATGCGTAGTATTCAGCACCTACTAACGAATTTACGGTATATTTTACTGATTCACTAATAAACTTTGCCTTGGCTCCATTAGGTACAAGTGGAAGAAATTTAACCGCTTGAGAAGTATCTTATTATAATTTTACAAAAATGTAGCCTATAGCATCCTCGTTTGTTATACAAAGCATCTATTGGTCACGCCAAAAATAAATGCGTGATCAACTGCTGACACTCTGTACCAATGATTCAAAACATCCACACTCCCTGTTTATTCTTATATGTTTTATTCGTAAAATTCTCCAAATATATAAGTGGGAAAGGTCTCGCATATAGACGATCTTCGTGATACACAGTTCCCAGTGCGAATAAACATTTGATTTCAGTTTTTAATGGTCTGCGCCCTCTATGTTAGTAAAAAGGTCATGACCCAACACTAGGTAGCCGACTGTACCAGGGTTATTACTTCTGATTGATTTCGTAAAAGCTTTCGATACTATTTCATGGACATTCATACAAAAACCTTAAAATTCTTAAATTTGTGTAGTAATATTCAGGGAAAAGTTAAAGTCTTTCATACAAACATTTCATCAGTTATTAATCAAGGGGTTTGGATTTGTCCAACTCAATACCTTTAGATTGTTCCTGTCGTCTAGGGGACCTAAAAGCTGGTTCAGTATTTATACTATGTGTATAGATACAAGGCTATAAAATACGTTGCAATAATAAAATAACAATAAAAGTTGGTGATGAAAAAATTCAACTTTCCCAATTTGTCGATGAAACAACTTTAATATGTAATGGTACATAAGAAGCACTTTCAACAGCATGCATTAAATCATATAAAATATTTGGAGTTTTTCTTTGCTAAAAATGAATATTGATAAAACTCGGGTAACATGGATAGGCTCCAAAAAATATTCAAATGAAAGAATTTGCTAAGAAACAAATTAAGGTGGGGAAAACATTTCATATATTTTCTTGGTGTTGATTTCAATGTTGATCTTTTTATAATGGCAAAGATGAATTATGCCCAAAAAAATGTAGTAAGAATATAATCATTAGGGAATTCTTGGAGTATATGGCAACTTACTACAATGAGAAGAAAGACTGTTTTAAAAGCCTTAATATATCAAAGTTCAACCGTTTATTTTCATCTCTTCATAACCTAGAACCATCATTTTAAAAGTTAAGGAGATTGCATTACATCATTTCCATGTGTGTGTGCCTCCTTACAGTAGAAGGGAGGTTTCAGTGCATCAATGATCTGAGAAGCTTTGGTGACCTCATAGATTTATGCTCTCGGAAGAATCACTTTCGTAAAATAAACCCTGTGATGTAAGCCATATATCAGCATGTGCTCTAGTGGGATCGCAAGATTAGCAGTTCAAAATTCAGGGAGACCTTTGTCATGTAAAGGATCGAGAGGACATGTCATGGTTTCGTCTTCCTTCTTTTCCTATTGCTATTGTTTATTTTTTTCGATTGCAGCTTCTCTTCCTATCCTTTTTTTGGTCATTTTACTCTGTTAAGACTAAGATTTAACTTCAAAACTAAAAAGTTCTTTACAAAAGTCATTAAGGTGTATATATTTACTCTCAATTTAATAAATCAATTTAGTTGTTTCAAGTAAAAAATAAAAACGATTAGCAATTTTGTTTCTATGCGTTTACGGAATCAGATGTCTTAAAGCTGTAATGTTCTCCAAATCGATACATTTCAATTAACCAAATTCAGTTACAAACGTCAAGTAAATGCCTAGATTAGAACAGAAGTAACAGTTGCATGGAAATAAAATGTGATGTAATCGAGTAAACAATAGATATAAATCAGGTGTTTTCCTGTTGATGCCGCCTAATTAAAATTCGGCACCTTGCATGACCTCCGGACATCACCGAAGTCTTAAAACTACAGACGACCTTATTGTTTATATGTGCGCCTTGCTCGTGCTGAGCACTGTTCAAAAAGACATTCCAACTCACGTTGTCAACAATCGCTATGCTATACACGTGTACGTGTTTAGAAATAATATTCGACCTGTATACCTTCGTTAAATTAATCTATGTTCTAATTCACTTCGTTTAATCGAACATTTAACATTAAAAAATAAACACAACTCTTATATATGTTGACACTACCTGTCTGGGTTTTTTTTTGGTTTAAACTGCAAGTGGTTGGCTTTCGACCGCGATTCATTATTGTTGTTGTATGACATTTGTTTCATCAATTGAGCGTACGCATTCTCCGTAAAGCTGGGCATAAAGTTCGCGACAGGGTCATCGGTATAAGGGACATGACTATCCGCCATATATTTACTTCCAGTAAAAAATGCGATAAATCGACAAAATAACATTTACTCCGATATTTCGTTTGGCAAAGCAGTAGCCCACTTTCTCACGAGAAAAGAATTATTAATTACTTGTGTTCCAAAAGTTTCCAAGAAATAGTAAAATGGAAGAATAATACTGCTTTAAATGTTCTTGTATTAAAATATGTTGCACCAGATATCTTTGATGTCAGAATTCCTTACTATCACTGGCGTTTGTGTGAATATTTCATTCTAATGTGTTGTCGTATCATTCACAGCTGGCAAGGGCTACAATTTAGTATAAATATTCTGAAAAACAACACAGTGTGTGATAAAATGTATAATTCATAGTTCCAAACATTCAAATATATCTATCTTGATCTTAAATATGTAAACATATCTTCCTGGTCTTAAATGATGTTCAAACCATCCATGTAAAAAAATGTGTCTATAAGATTTACCTTAGTACTTGCCTCCCTTAATAAATATTTATCTTATTCTAAGAAATTGCCTCCCTTGAATCATACTTACCACATATGTTGCCTTCCTTGAAGTGAACATTCCACAGAAGTTTCATCCAATGAGGTATACTCACCATGGGAATTGCCTCCATTGACGCATACCAACCCTGAAGTTGCAAACCTTGATGTATACTAAGTTACTAACCATAGCAGTTGCCACCCGTGATGATAATAACCATAGCAGTTTCCTCACTTGATGCATACTTACAATAGCAGTTGCCGCCCTTAATACATAATTGACATAGTAGTTGCCTCCCTTGAAGCATACTTACCATAGTAGTTGCCTCTTTTGATACATGCTCATAATAGTAGTTATCTCCCCTTGATGCATACTTACCATAGTAGTTGCCTCCCTTGATACACGCTTACCATAGTAGTTGCCTCCCTTGATACATACTTACCATAGTAGTTGCCTCCCATTATGAAGCAATCCTTGAGACGAGACCCGAATGTTGGATCATACTTCAGAGCACAAGCGACATTAGTCAGAGGACCAAGACAAACTAAAGTCAACTCTCCTAAAACAGAATTACTGAATGTAGAAATGCCAGTACAGAAAAACCACAGAAAAAATTTCAAAAACATTTTAAAAATGTTATCTTTAATTATAAATTATTAACAACTAATAACAAAAGGTAGACTCTTGATAAGATTTTATTAGATATACATCTAGTACCTAATTGTTGAAAATATATAGAAAACTACATGCAAATAATAGTAAATAGCCACATCATTTTTAATTGGTCTTTGTTATTCAACATGGGTTTACAGAACTTTGTGTTCCCTAGTATTTTTTCTGTTACATGTAAGCAAGTACATATACTGTGAGGGCTGAACTTTTGTTTGTTTGGGTTTCATTAAAACAATTAACATTTAGAAAACATTATCTGACCTTTGTGCTTGTATGATTTTCATTCATATGACTAACATGCATTTAGTGACATTTGTATCTGTGTGAGCTTCTTTATTAAAATATTAGTTGTGTATATGTATTCTGACATTAATGTGATGTAAGAGTTTTATTAAGACAATGTGTGTATATCTATATTTTTTCTGACATTTATGTTGTTGTGAGAGTTTCATTAAGACAACATTTTTATATTTGTTTGTGTGAGAGTTTTACTAAGACAAAGAGTGTATATTTTCTAACCTTTGTGTTCGTGTGAGAGTTTCATTAAGATGTTTATCACTGGTTCTTTTTGTATGAGACTTTCATCAGGAGGATTCGAATCTGGACTTTCTCCAAAGCCATCAGCTCCTTGATAGTCATTCCTTCCTACCTTCTGACCTAACAGACTCTCATCTGCTCCAATGTAGATAGGAACCTAAAATATTAACTTAGATGATAACATAATTTACAGTTTGACAACTTATAGCAATACATGAAATGATGTAATTATTGGTGATTGACAATTGCATTTACAGTACTTTCTATTTAATAATAAAATTACGCCTGTCCATAGAAAAAGTATACAAATTTAGCTAACCTAATATATAGTTACCTATTTAGGTACGGAACACAAACTAAATAAATCACCTCCAATTTATCTCTTACGATTCCTACATATCAATATCAAGACACCAACCTATCAGTAAAGACCACCTGTCTATCAATTAAGACCACCTGTCTATCAACTAAGACACCCGTCTATCAATTGACACCCGTCTATCAATTTAGACACCCGTCTATCAATTAAGACAACTATCTATTTTTAGATCATAATGAGGTCAAAATATCAACTAATTGACCCATCTAACATTTGAGGTACCAATCCACAAATTTAAATACTCATCTATGACATAAGACAAAATATCTTTCAATATGTGACTGGCCATGAACATTTGGGCCCAAATGAGGTTTTTCATAAAAATGAAATTTGTTGTGATATTAACACGGAACCTCTTAAAAGTGTAAATACAAAATTTGGAGTAGATATTTTAAGTTGTTTTTGAGATACAGCCGTTTTAAAAACGTTCGTACAGTAACATAATGTACAATGACGTGCCGATCGACGTTATTTCGCTTTATAAACTTGATAATTTACAAAATATTGAAACCATTATTATTGAGCGTTTATTTAAACAATTTTATAATATTTGGAGGAAAATTATAAACTCATCAAAGATTTTATTTGTATTTAGTTCAACCGTTTCAAAGTAACCACAGGTTGAAGAAAATAAACACAAATTGTAGTTACTTGTTGTACAATTTATTATTACAAGTAGATTATAAGAAATGGTAATTCAAAAAATCTTTCAAATGTATTCATAAATTATATGGCTTTTATCTTTTAAAATTATTTCAATGACATTCGTAAGTATATTCTTATAATTTTGTCCCCACTAAAACAAACAAACAAATCTCTCATTTAACAAGTAGTTGTCCCTTTAATCCTAATGTCTATCTTTCAACTTCTATTAACCTTTTTGTTTCATCTTATGCAAATATGTATATTCATTTTGTGTCATTATATCATGAATTAATTGTGTGTTATTTACATGCCATCTCGGTTTATATGTATTTTTATATGCTATGTAAGGAGAGCTCTTTGATAACTTTGTTTCAACTTATGCCCAATCCTTTTGTTTAATTGACAATAAAATATGTTTAATCTAAACAAACACATATAGAACATTAAAAAGGAAAACTTCAACGTTTCGGATAATAAGCAAACAAGATAGTAAGTTGTACGTACAAACTTATAAGT
>JAUMGZ010115770.1:0-17437 GCA_032359645.1 Pododesmus macrochisma
ATTAAACACACACTGGTCAGTAATAAAGATACTAGCTAACTAGTAACTTATCATGATAGTAAGTTACAAGATTGTATTAAACACACACTAGTCAGTAATAAAGATACTAGCTAACTAGTAACTTATCATGATAGTAAGTTACAAGATCGTATTAAACACCCACTGGTCAGTAATGAAGATACTAGCTAACTAGTAACTTATCATAATAGTATGTTACAAGATCGTATTAAACACACACTGGTCAGTGATAAAGATACTAGCTAACTAGTAACTTATCATAATAGTAAGTTACAAGATCGTTATAACACACACTGGTCAGTGATAAAGATACTAGCTAACTAGTAACTTATCATGATAGTAAGTTACAAGATTGTATTAAACACACACTGGTCAGTGATAAAGATACTACCTAACCAGTTACTTATCATGATAATAAGTTACAAGATTGTATTAAACACACACTGGTCAGTGATAAAGATACTAGCTAACTAGTAACTTATTATGATAGTTAGTTAAAAGATGGTATTAAACACACACTGGTCAGTGATTAAGATACTAGCTAACTAGTAACTTATCATGATAGTAAGTTACAAGATCGTATTAAACACACACTGGTCAGTGATAAAGATACTAGCTAACTAGTAACTTATCATGATAGTAAGTTACAAGATCGTATTAAACACACACTGGTCATTGATTAACCGGGCAAGACTAGTAACCAAAACAAGGAGTGATAAACATGGCGTGTTATGAACTAGAATCCCACACTGGTCAGTTATAAACCTGGCCTGTTATGAACTAGAATCTCACACAAGTCAGTGATTAACATGGTCTGGTTTATATATTGGACTGGTAACCTAACCAACAAGTGATAAACACAGTATTTAATGAGTTTGAAACTCACATAGATTGGTGATAAACAAACTTCAACATTGACGAAAAGTTCAGAAAATTCATTATGAGAAATGTTAATGATAGAGAATATCAAAACTATTACGATTGTTGTTGTTGTTAATTGTTGTTTAATTTTGACATACTACAGAGTACACATGCTGAATGGAAAGATTCTATGGTTATGTGATGACCACAAGAAAGAAAACAGTAGCAAAACAGAGAAAATGTACCAACAGCAATTGGACAATCACAGTAAGGGGAATGTGACTAGAAAAGGTAAGTGTTAGATTTAACATAACAAATGGAAACCAGATTCTCGTAATTACAAGGCTTATATATAACCACTAATTGACCAGAACTGTTGAAGAATTCAGTTTCAAGGTTCAGTAAAAATATGTTTACTTTACACAACAATGTGGAACTTTGACTCACAATTCGAGAAACTTTTTATTGGATGTAAAAAGATGTTTACATTTCATTAATCTTCTCCAGACAGAGTAAATTCATAAACAATTATACATATTAAGTAAGATAAGCACAGACATGATTATGTACAACCAATTGAAAACCTTACGTCAATGTCAAATTTATAACTGTTACAATTTTATCCACCTTCAAAAAAACAATTTAAACCCACACTAGATACACTTAAATATGTTGCTTATTAGACAATTTCAGATTGTTTAAATGTTGTTATTTTTAGTTGAAATAGTTCCAGAAGATGCACCTAGTTCTTCTGCCAAACAACCCCCAAAGCAAACCCCCAGTGATCCACAGCGACAGAGAGGTAGTAAGCAACAGACCTTGTTCAAGATGAGAGAAAACACACCTACATCACCTAAACAACTTAAAAGACAGACAAGTCAGGCATGCAATGTCATGTAATCAAACTATCCAAGAGTTATATGATCTTATCAGATCAAAAGTCATGATTTTATAACTTAACACTAATGTGACACAATTGGTATGATTTAATGTCTGAAAAACCATGTGACACAATTTAATCAAGGTGACATCAGTTCAGATTTTATTTTTATTTTTCATAGAAAGTTGTTTATTTTGTTATGTGGAGAACAATCATAAATTACATGTATCTATTGTCATGTTGCTTCATGAACTAATTATTAAGTTTTTTTGTTTGTATGTCACCTTTAAAGATAGGTGTGAGTGAACCATTTTTTGTATTAACCGTTATGATATTTATTCATTGTGATTCTTCAGAAATCTATTTAATACATGATTGATTGATTGATTGATTGATGAATATTTATTAATGTGTCACATATCAAAGCAAACGTTACATAATATTTACAAGTTTTTTTCATGCAAGTACTTTGATATCCAGCCTTATTAGACTTATGAGACACAACACATAAGTAATGTATTGTGATTAGAATTTTTTAACCAGATGTTGAAACTTTAAGGAGTCTTTCATATGATATGACCACACCAATGTTACACTCAATGTTCTTAGAGCCACATTTACTTACCTCTATCATGTTATAATTGATGTGTATATTTAAGCAATAAATGTATTATAGTCCTCTTGTAAGACACATTGCTATTGCCGACAAACTGACTAGAGCCTGTAAGGGGCTTTATGATAAAACCAGAAATAGCAAACATTAATCATTACTTATATTTACATTTTTTTGAATATATTTATTGCATGTTTGCTTATATAAGGACTGTAATGAGACAAAGAGTAATTAGCGTGTCAAACTCATTAAATAGGAGAGCTTAATGTTGAAATTTCCTAGGAAAATGCTCTGACAATATGACAACAAAGTTAACACACATGTGATCTAATGTAATTATTGATTATGAATTCATTATGTTGCAGTGGTCTTCATATAGACAACAACATTGGTACTGTAAATATACAACACCACAATAACAACACCATTGTTACACTGTATAATCGCAGAGCCAAACTTACTCACCTTAATTATACTATTATTGAATATGTACTTAATATATTACAATAAATTCTCGAATTATAAATGCATCAGAATATATTTACAGCACTTTCCTTACCTACACGATACTTATCCTTGATGTTACTGTAAAGACTTAAATATATAACAATAAATTGTTGAATTACCATCACATATCATTGCTACATGTATACACGATGTTCTCAGAGCCAAATTTACTTAGTACGTAAATGATACTATTATTGCTAAAAAATTGCATACTTGCCAACTTTTTTGAAATTTTCACAGGGGAGAAACTGTGTAGCAAAACCTTAAAATGTCTTTAATACCTATATATAATGCCCTATATGACAAAATAGTAGTGCAAACTGTCCCATTTAAGTAGTTTTGTGTAATACACTTGGTTGAAGCAAGGTTTAGGAATTATACTGATGTCAAAAGTGAAAATTGTGTGTTAAAAATAGGGACACTCCCTCCTAAATAGGGAGAGTTGGCAACTATGAAATTGTTAGACTATGATGAAAACACCATGAAATACATACAAGCTAAACTTATACCAAAATGAATATAATCATTCATATAATTATATTAGAATTGATAATACATTTTGTACTTAAAAAAATTGGAGTAAAACTGTTATAAATTAATGATTGCAACCTAATAAACATGGTGTGATGGCACTGAACTGCTGTGATTTTTTTAGAATATATTTTGATATACAATCGTGTACTTTAATAAATAAGCATTAACCTTTGTAGTTAAATATTTATGAATTAATCAGTATAACATGTTGATTGTAATTCAGTGTTTTATGGAGAGGACAAACCACTCTGTAATAATGTTTAGCATTTATTTTTATCTTTTTTTAGCAGTTTACATTTAATAAAAGGGAAAGGGAGATAAGTGATGTGACAACAATTTCAAAGAAATCAACAAATGTTTATACAAAATAATAAATTGTTCTTTATAGAATATGTTATATAATCATTCTGCAATCAGTTGGTAAGGGGTCCCAATAAACAAAGCAGCATCAGTATCAATCATTGGTGGTATTATGACATATAAAAAATTATTTAAGATAAAATGTGTTGCCCATAAAAAGGTTTTGAAGAAAAATATGAATTATATTTTAAAGTGTTAAATGATTAAATAGTACTAAATCAGAATGACCAAAAAAGCTGATGCGTTGTTAGGGATAAAATATTTAATAATACACTTTGTGTAGTTGATTATATTTCTAGATAGACTATTGTTAATAATATGTCTTTTTGAATTGTTTAAATATCATTTTATTGTTGGTTGATTGTTCTTTATCTTTGTTATTAGATCAAAGGAATCAATGTTTGATGTTTAATATGTTATGTTAACATGACTTTTGGTTTTTTAACTTAACGTTATAGCACTACATAATGTCCTATTAGTAGCGTAAGTGAAGTAAGTTAATTACATTTTACAAACCGTATTGAAATTAATAAGAGACCAAGGCACTTAAAATATTAGGAGAAGTTGAGGAGGTACTTATAAGGACCATATTACTAGACCAAATACTGTGAACAAATGTAGTGATTTGCTCTCCGGTAATTGTTCTTAGTTATTATACATGACCATAGGTATTTGAAAAGGGAGGGGACGCTTATAGGGAAATGGGCGCTTATTAGGTCGAAAACAGTATGGTATACCGGAACCTAACTCATTACTTATGAAGTCGACTTGGAGTTTTTTGTACAGTTGATTATCTTACTCTCTTCCATTTATTTGTTACATATCTTTTACACTCTCCTGTTATTCACTTGACAAAACAATTTAACTTTTGTATTAATTATTATTATTTGATATTAAGTTTTTAATATTCTAAATAAATATTTCCACAAACTTGCCTTTCTGTAAAGTATCAGTTTTGATAAAGTTTTAATTCAGGCATTTTAAGCTCCCAAAAAGCCCTTCATCTCTCTATTTTTGGAGAAAAAATTCGTTTTTGTTGCAATATAAATACTGATATTTAAATATCTTAATTTGGTGTAGTTTCCATACAAGTATTATTTTAAATTACACGTCAGACTAGAAATATACAATTAAGTCGAAGTTGATCTAAAATACATCAAAGTTTCAAAGTTTATCCTTCAAAACAATTATGATCTTAAATAAAGTGATATAAAGAAATGCCTCCTTGCCTCTTCTAAATGAACAAAAATTGGCCTGAGAACAAAGTAAATAATTTTGCATAGCCCTATAGCTAGAACCTTTCCAATTGAGTTATCTAGTCAATTTGATGAATATAAATCTCACTTCATTTTTAACATTTTGGTTTAATTACCACAACTTCCAATAGAATTATGATGTGATGCATTTATCAAATTAGTTAAAGTGTTGATGAAATATGACTAAATGCTTACAAAATTATTACATCAAGTTATATTAAAAAGAAAATAGACAAAGAAAAGAAAAGAAAATTAAACACTACAAGACTGTGTGTTTTAGTTTATAACACATGTATATAAAAATCATACTCTCAATACACTTAAAGATTTTCTAAGCAATCAATTTTCAAAAATACTAGAATATTTCATAGTTTTCTGTATTTATAAGTATGTTATACTACTTACAATGATATGAATGAGGTCTGAGCTACAATAGATTTAATATTTTATCTGACAATTTCATTTTTCATCAATGATTTGTAGGTTGATAGTTTCATTGCCTTCTTGTATAACCAAAATCTTTTCTTTTCTTTTCTTGTATATTTTCATCAAATCTGTTCATATTGCTTGTGACACTCATTGCTCATGTTGGTGTTTGCGGCAAACACAGTGATTGGTCAATTATTTGTAGTTTGATAATTGTATTGCCTTCTTGTATAACCAGAATCTTTTCTTCTCTTTTCTTGTATATTTTCATCAAATCTGTTTATATTGCTTGTGACAGTCATTGCTCTTCTTTGTGTTTACAGCAACCAGTGATTGGTCCATTTGGTTTATTGATTGTTTTAATAAATATTCTAACATGACATCATTTATATTGTTGCAAGGTTATTTACTTGAAATTAAGACATCTATCAGTCCAGATTTGCGTTTTAATAGCGCTGTTGTGCATCAATGTATGGTGCATGTATGTAAAAGAACGTGGGACAGGCTATGGTTTCCACCAATATCAGAGAAAGAGATTTATACAACTCACATATTACTATTATATTAAAATTAAATTTCAAGCCTTTTTTCACCCTTGATCTCAATTACAATATATTTAAACTATTTACCTTAAACAATTACGTTTCTTTAAAACTTACTGTATTATGTTAAGTACAGTATCGTACATTCTTAAATGATTAGTGACTAAATCAAAACTTCTAGAGTACTTTAATTAAAATTAATATATTTTTTTTGTATTAAGGTAAAGTGATAAAAATTATATTTATATTATTTTCTATATTCTCTGGTTGAAATTAAAACATTAGTGTATCATTATTTGTTTTTAGTCAGGATAGTATTGAGTACTCAATCAGTGTCTTTTAAAATATAAACAGTGATTATGTTTCATTGTTCGATATGCCAAAGATTTACCTCTCAAAATCAAAATATTTAAACAGTAATATAATCTATAAATTATACAAATATTTGTTTACATTCATCTTAAATATGTATTATATAAAAGTAATTTTTTGTTATTTAAGTTTAATTTTAAAGTTAGATCTAACATTTTTCCTTGTTTCTTTGATGGTGTTAACTAGATACTTGATAACATGCACTCTCTTACAACTCATAAACATTTTTAGTGTTTATGTACTTAATTTGTAAATTTTGAATTTATATTTCATATCTGTGATACTGTTGTGACTACAATATTAAAATTTGCCTTTTTGAATAAATATTTATTCATAAAGAGTGTCTAAACTCAATAGGTATCCATCCTGTATATACTAGATACTTAATGTATTTTAATTACCATTTACGTTTTTTTGACAATGTATTTATTCATATCCAAAGGAGTGTCTAAACTCAATAATTTTTCATCCTGTATATAATTATTGTATGTATATTTCCATTTAGGTCTTTTGACAATATGGAAGATTTTCATTATCCGTCCTGGATGGCAGTTTACATTGTTAATTTTATTTTACACATTTACGAAACTGCTCAATAACATTCCAAGGATATATTTTATATGACAATGTATATTTTACATTCCTTTCAATATTTAATTTGAATTTTCTTAATATTTTTCTTAATTGTGCATGTTTTATTCTGTTGAATGATTGTATTTTAATGTTAAATGTGTCAATGATACTACTGATGTGTTATGTGCATTTTGCTAATGTATACACTCTTTCCAAAGAGGAGATAACTCTTGGCATGGCTCAACACTTCTTCTGTCTAATAAAAACTTTGAAATTCAACTGTTGTGGATTATTTCCTTCGGAAATATGAAAATATGTTACAGCATAACAGCTTTAAGTATTGAGTTTTAGTCCATCTGGACCAAAGGTCAAATTAAGGTTGACTTTTTCCATGGTTTACAGGTTCAACACTTGTGTTTCTAGATCACTGCTTGTGGTATATGTATTTGTCAATATGTTCTCTATGCTAGATTATGTTATGATATTTTTGACTGACATGTTACAAAGTTTTAACAATCAAATTACTGGTATATATGCAATTTGATGATACATGTACAAGGGTATCATTTTCACGGACCCTGGACCATTTTAGGAAACTTTCAGAAATTATTTGGAGCTCCTTTCTGTTTTTAACGGTATATTGCATTCACCTTTCTATGAGGATTTCATTTACAGAAAGAGAAGAATCAATTCTGTTGCCTTTTAAGCTTGTCTATTCGAAGAATAGGGGGGCAATAGCAGTACTGTTGGCGTTGGCGTCAGCGTCCCACTTGGTTAAATTTTTTGGGCAAGCTGTGTTTTGGCGTTTAACTCAACTTTTGATTAATTGTACATTGTAATATGGATACAGCAATATATTGGAGGTTCCTTAGCAACAAATAAGACCATATTTGCGCATTATTGGTCTGAAACACAAGTCTTTTGGAATTGGTTAAAGTTTTTGAGCAAGTTAAAGGTTTAAAAAATAATGGAGTCTTTTAGCAATATCAAATCAAACATTATTAAGAGTTCTATATTTTATAGCAATTTATTTTAGCATATGGTGTAAGGGGGGTACTTAAGGGATAAGGGTAAAATAACTTATTCTACAATTTTGAACTAGGAACTTGAAACTTTTAGACATGGTAGATATATGTATGGGGAAGTGCATAGCACTTTCGTATTTTTTATATGACCCTCATGTGCCGGGCCAGAGGGTGGTGGGGTCAAATATTAAAGAAAGAGTCTTGTAGCATATCAAATCAAACATTATCATAAGTTCTACATTTTACAGCAATTTATTTTAGCATATGGTGTGAAGGATAAGGGTAAAATAACTTTTTCTACAATGTTTGAAGTAGGAACTTGAAACTTTTAGACATGGTAGATATCTGTATGGTGATATGCACGACCCTGTGGGATTTTTTATGACCCCAGGGTGAGGGCCAGAGGGGGTGGGTTCAAATATTCAAAATAAAATATATATATAGTTTAAAGCATATCAAATTAAACATTATCATGAGTTCTACATTTTACAGCAATTTATTTAAGCATGGTGTGTAAGGGGAGGGGGTACATGAGGGATAAGAGGTAAAATAACTTTTTCTACACTGTTTGAAGTAGGAACTTGAAACTTTGAGAAATGGTAAATATAGTTATGGGGAAGTGCACCAAACTTTGAGAATTTTTATATGACCCATAGGGACACCAGAGGGAAGGAGGCATGGGGGTCAATTTTTTATATAGTTTTTTAGCATATCAAATCAAACATAACTATGAGTTCTACATTTTACAGTAATTTCTTTTAGCATATGGTAATCAGGTTGGGGTGTTAGGGGTTACTTTGGGGGATAGCGGGTGAAGCCATCAGCGCGGGAATATGCCATCAACGATATAGTTCTAGTTTCCTGATCTATTATCCTGTAATTCCCAATTACTATTAGCACTTTTACAAAAATGATTTTAATTGACGAGCTATGCTGTTCTCCAACAACTCTTGTTCTTGCAGAGGAATTATCTACAAACTCGTCCAACGTAAAAATGATTTACTATTAGTGAGGCGAGCATTGTGCATTTTTGACATGGAGAAAACCACAGTTTTGTGTAAAAGTTTACCAATTGCTTTGAAAATCGTGCCATAAAATCCAAATTACACACCATGTCCAACCCGTGTACCCAAAGGGGACTTCAATCAGTCTTGCAACATATCCCAACTTGTGTACTTTTTCAGATTAGAGAATTTGATTTGATAATTATTATTAAAGAACCGCCTCTACACATCTGTAAAACCTTTCCCTCCATCATGTCATGACATGTGATCTATAGTCGTCAGACAAAAACATGAAGTATTTCACGGTCAATCTTTAATCAGGATAGCAGTTCCACATCAATAGCCAGTGGGAATACCTTTGACTTTCATGACCATTGAACACAAGAGTTAATGAGGAAAATAATTGCCTCAGTCGGTATGTAAGCTCACTGTTTTATTATTCAGCATGCACGGACAAGCACGTGACTATGTTTACGTTTCAAATTAGTTACAGAAATATGTTAATAACATCATCATGCTTGAAGATAAAAAACAACTGTAATACTATATGTTAAGATATATCTACATGAACTTATGTTAACAAAAAAGGGAAAACCATGAATGTGCAAAAACTACCACCTCAGGTATCCTTAAAATCAGACTTTTAATATAGAACCTTTTTTTGATTACTCGAGGATGTCACGGTCAATCTTTAATCAGGATAACAGTACCACGTCAATAGCCAGTTGGAGTACTATAACATTAGTGAGAACACAAGCATTGATGAAATAAAAATTGCATTACCGTCTCAGGTATCCTTCAAATCGACTTTTAATGTAGAACCTTTTTTAATTACTTGTTTCCAGATTCCCCCTGGTACCAGTTATAAAGCACAAATATTGAGAAACCTGAAAAATTAATATTTCTAATCAATGACGATGAACATAGAACAGTAGATGTCTATGAGCAATGCTCGCATGTTATTAATGTTGTACAAGATTTGACATGCTAATAGCTCGATGAGGTTTAAAAGTAGTTAAGCCCGTAATCATAGACGAGATCCTCTCACGCTTAAAATTTATTTTCGTCTTTCAAAGATAGTTTATTCACTGTTGGCCAAGTTCAGTTTGCATGTTTGTATTTCAAATGATTACATCGTCTCAGTTTTATTAGTTCTTTTTTAAAATCCTGAAGAAAAAGGGAAAATACAAAAAAGCATGTCGAGGCAACCTCATGAAAAAGGATTATTCCACCTCAAGCAAAGGTTTAAATACAATATATTCATATCAATAATATGTGCGATCTTAATTGTTCTGTCAACTCAAATGAAAACATCATCAGAGCAATTTGTTCTTGAACCGGTTGACAGGGTGTATAACGGAAAAACAGATATTCGTAACAACATTGCTATGAAATATGCAACATTTCTAACATTTAAATCGGCATCCTTATATCAGTGCCTGGAAATGTGTACTAAATACAAAATGTGTTTGGCCATCAATTTCTATTTCGATGGAACTTGTAACCTTCTCAGAACTGATACTTTAAGACTGCCGTATGGTCTAATGGGTTCGTCGCCAAGTACCTTAATTCTAAGGGACGTTATTCCAAAGGTAAATCAATGTATTAGTTTAAAACAATGGTAGTGGGCACGCACGGCAATCCACATTGCCCCTTTCTTCTCTTTTATATGCAACAAGGTTTGAATAATTCAATGCACTTGAGTAAATTATGTACGTACTATTGCATTCTTAGTTCAATGTCATCATGTAATTTTATCCGTAAATATTTCATTTTATTTTCATGTTTATAATATAAATACAAAACTGAAAACAGACCTGTACAGACAAGACACAAATAATTATAATATGAGTTGCGACAAGCGAAAAGGTACCTTAATGACAAACGTTTTCAAAATCAAGTTTTCCGTCGTCTTTGAAAGGGCCAGTCTTGCTGATTATTCTGAGACCAAAATGACCCTGGCAGTTTTTCTATAACCTGGAAAAAATTATTTAAAAAAAATGCCAGCTAGGGTGTTTGTTGTATGTCTTATAACGTCGGAGTCGTCACAAAACATCAAACAGTTTATAAAGATAAAAATACACAAGGTTTTTTTGTATGTACATGTATATGTGATCATTATCAAAGGACAGACATGCTGACTGACTGGAAGCTTGACTTACTTACAATTAATATAGAGGCGAAACATCAACAAAAGACAGACAATTAGAATACAGGTTTATATGAATATACACCCTCTTCAGAACTCAGTTTAACAAGTGTTCGGAGGCAAAATGCTGTTTAAAGACAGTCCCTCTCTGTGCAGCGTAGTGCATAGTGAGTGATGTCTTTCATATATTTGCTATTAAGAGTTTTTAACATAGCCGATCGGCTCTTGCAGAAATTTATTCATTCATTCTCTCGGCTGTAAGTGTCATTGGTGTGGTTTTATTACAAATTAATTCTGTCTTGAAAGGATGATGAAGCCCTAATCCATTTGTTCCTATTTTTCATTAATATTGTTGACTCAGTTTACCTATACATGCTTTATGTATTTACGGAGATTATAGCATTGTGTGCTTGTTGAGTCATCATTTAACATTAGGAATGTGTGTTTTACATGGAAAGTTCGATTCCGTTGTTAGTAAGTTTATCCACATCATTTTATGTGTGGATGGACGTCCTATATCGTTCAATGTCCCGCTGGTTAGTAGGTTTATCTACACAATTTGTTGTTGTTGAATGGACGTCCTATATCGTTCCATGTCTCGCTGGTTATTAGGTTTTATCTACACAATTTTTTGTTGTTAAATGGACGTCCTATATCGTTCCATGTCTCGTTTGTTATTAGGTTTTATCTACACAATTTGTTGTTGTTGAATGGACGTCCTATATCGTTCCATGTCCCTCTGGCTAGTAGGTTTATCTACACAATTTGTTGTTGTTGAATGGACGTCCTATATCGTTCCATGTCTCGCTGGTTATAAGGTTTTATCTACACAATTTTTTGTTGTTGAATGGACGTCCTATATCGTTCTGTTTCCCGCTGGTTTGAATTATTGCCCACATCATTTTATTTTCCTTTATCGTTCCATGTCCCTCTGGCTAGTAGGTTTGTCCACATCATTTTATTTTCCTTTATCGTTCCATGTACCTACGGTAAGTAGGTTTGTCCACATCATTTTATTTTCCTTTATCGTTCCATGTCCCTCTGGCTAGTAGGTTTGTCCACATAATTTTATATTCTTTTATCGTTCCATGTACCTACGGTAAGTAGGTTTGTCATAATCATTTTATTTTCCTTTATCGTTCCATTGTGATTGCTAGTTTTAAATATGTTGTGGTGTTTTTTTTTTAATTTTGTGAAATTGATGCTTGTTGGGGTTTCCATGGTCTTCAGTCTCTCTGATTCTGATGCCATGTGTCCCATACTTAGAAATATTTCCATATGCATGAATCCTCATCGAAGTAGGGAGGTTTGGTTGTTTCAATGGTCTGGATTACTTTACCGACGGATCTTGTTTGAAGGGTAGAGGCCAGACAAAGATCAGCACGTACTTTGTAGTGAACGCTTAGCTTGTGGTCCTGTGTGCAGGTTTTTCTAACCCCCTGGTACGACGGAGACACCATTGCAATTTTTGATAGAAGAGTAGGCGGCAACGCATGGGTTCAATCTTCTTTCTGTCTTCTATCTCTATTGCTTGGATTTTCATTTCCTGTCAATAATAACCACAAATGGGCATGTGTTTTACATCTCGTAGGCACTATCAAAACGTTTTACTTTTTCACGTTGGCTGACTTTTGGTTTATGGTTTTTTTCCATGTTATATACTTTGTCCTCATTATGAGTTCGAGAAATAGCTTTCAGATTCATTCATTTAGTAGTTGGGATACTCTCTTCCCTCTAAATTATATACTAAGCCATGTCAAATTAGTTGTTCTATATTAAAATCAGTAAATATGTATCATTAGTTAACAGGGATACGCTTTATGTGTATTCTCTTTCATCGCAGGTGTGATCGGAAATGAAACAAAATTCTTTTATCTTTGATTTTTATCTGTTTAGTTGTTAGTTTTTATCAGTATAATCCGTATTATTATTTTTTCTTATTTAGGAATTCGCTGGAAATTGCAAAGACATAGATTGTCCCTATTCAAGTAGATGCGATATCCTAGCCAATGGTCCACAGTGCATTCCACATGGTAAGATACGTTTAAAATTAAACCAAATATATTCTCGTCAATTTTATTTTGAACGAGAGATTGGTTCAGGGATCTCCATAATTTCAAATTTAACTGTGGAAGACATCATTTATCAACGTACTTTAGGGACGCGCATCATTTGAGGAATTTGGCTATATTATGAAATACATCTTAAAGAACAAAAAAGCTGTTAAATTAAAAATCAATGATAAAATATTGTTGTGCAGTTTAGTGATACTTTAGGCTTACCCTTAAACTGTCATTATGACATTGGCAAGTCTTTATTAAAATATGGGTGTATTGTTGATTGTGGTTGGAGATGATTTTACTGTAGTTGGGATAATTTTACTGTGTGTGGTGCAAATGAAGTTTACTGTGGTTCCGCACCACAGTAAAATAGGTTATGGAGATCACTGGGTTAGTTCTAATTTGTTTGGTTTTTTTTTAATTATTTAAATAATAAACAGAAGAGTTAAAATGATTTCAATGAAGGAAGTGACCTATTCGTATATAATTTGATGTATTCTTTCAAACATAAGTACTTTCACTCACATAATTCATATTAAATTCTTTTAATTTGTGCTCAAAACTCACAAAATAATTGATGAAAAAAAGGAACAATGAGCTATTTACAACATTAACACCTAAGTACATCTGCATTCCGTTGCGTAATCAATTTGCATAAAACCTTTTACATAATTGTTATTACTTACAACAGTTATTTTTTCAATTGTAATGGTTACAATTCCATTTTTAGTTAATAAATAAATATTTGGTTAATCATTCCGTGTGCGTCCAACGTTTTCCTTTTGTTTGCCAATGTCCAAGGACTTACGGCTTTATAATATCGTCTTGGTTTTTAGAATTTACTACTTTTCTCAGTCGCGGTTACCTTGTTACGAAGACATATTAGGTCCTCGGACACATTTTCCGCTTCTTAATTTTGTTGGTTTGACGGCATCTTTAAATTCTCTATTTGGTTGGCACGGAAGGTGACTTTCTATGGCGGTATTGTTTGTTAGTCATACAAAATAGTTCATGGTATTGTTTGTTAGTCATACAAAATAGTTTATGGTATTGTTGAATAGTGGGTTTATATTTCCTTTATATTGAAACTTTTTAAACCCAACCTTTGGCTACGCAGCTTTGTGTTATCAAGGTCTCAATGTCTATTCTAAAACATATTTGTTTCTTATTTTTATTAAGCCTTCGTTGATAACGATTGAGTCTTAATCAGTCGTGTATTCTGGGACGACATTTTCTCACGCAATGTATTTGGGTTTTCCCTTAAAAGATATCACAGTTGGAATGTTTCAGTTTAAAATTTTGTATACTGTTCATACGATATACTACAAGACTGCTGCTTGGAAGCAAGATTTTGGGTTCGCGACAGGGGTGTCTCTTTCCTCTTATAAATATCATTTTTATCGGAGGCATGTTTCAGATTGCATTTTTGTATTATAGGACAACAATACCTATATAGCCTTAGACATACATGTTGTATTATCATTAATATTGCTCAAATAAAGTTACATGACATACCGAATGATCTTGTATCGGGTGAGAAAATTCATATCGAGCACGTTTTTTCAATATCTGGTTTATGCAAGATTTATCGTTCCTGTTAACGTCATGCTGTTAAACTTATTGCAACTGTTTTTGTGATTATTAATTTAAGATAATTAAGATAGTTCTTCAGCTAGATACATTCTAAAAAACACAGTAACCTATTGACATGGAACGGAAAAAAACGCGTCTGAAAAAAAATTAACGGGGATTATACTAATTACACAGTGAGTTCGTGATCTATTACAGAATAATGTTAATATGGCTGGTCTGACAAAAATTAAAACGGGGTATGTCTACACTTCGCCCAATAAATATTTTACAGAGTCGATCCTTATCAGGTCACCAATCACTGTGTAACTAATACATGTACTATCACACACACACACACACACACACACACACACACACACGTGTATATAATTTCTCCAAACTGATTATCTAAGACTAGCAAAATGATGTGTGCCCTTCCTCTGTCTACAAATATTATAATAATAAACAAAGACACACACAATAAACAATATCAATTCCCTGGCAATCAATGACAATTCGGAAACAGCATAGAATTCACCGAGAACATAATCAATTTAAAAAGATTTTCAGCTAAAAAGAAAAAAAGGAAGTATTCTACGCAGTTAATATTATAAGTGATACCTAACGTCTACTTTGTTTACTTTGATTTTAAGTTTATTTAATTTATAATGTTGTAGGTTTACCAACATACGCTGCATGTGGTGGATGGTGGACCTTTCTAGGATCAAAATGTTATTACTTTAATTTCTGGGAAGAAGCTTCATGGGAAAACGCATCGGTAATATTTTATTGTGAAATATTTCGTCTTAAAATCATTTGAATTATCTATTTCTATTGGGCTTTTTGAAATTTGCTTCGCACTATTAATCCTTATCGTATACTTGGGATTTTGAAATTTATTAAAGCAGTTAACAATTTCTAATACAGAAATGCAATCTAAATGGTTAATGAGAACAGTGCGACTTTGAGTTGTGGCGCTTGTTCCCTCTTGCACTGCTCATGCGCATTCACCAGTAAAATGATTTCTTCTGTCGTAATCAAATACCTGAAGAGTAAGTAGCACGGGACGGGGATGTCACACACATAATATTGGCTCTTTCCTATTATAAAAATCATATTTATTGGCGGTATGTTTAAGCTTGCATTTTTGTATTACACCAATAGCGCAATGGTCGAATAATACAGATAGAAACCATATAACGAGATATTGTCCAATGCTTTCTTTTAAAAACGGCTTCAACAGTTCCACTGAAATGCACGCAAGTTATATAAATGTTAATCTATTGATAACTTTAATAGAAATAATAGTTAATATTAACCTAACAGGTTCTTTTAAAAAACAAAATCAAATAACAGCAACAAGCACAAAAGGTCACTGTGTGTGTCTCTTTTATCACATATATATAAATTAACTTATGGTTTATTGCCCCCTTCCAGTCCATTGGTCAGTTAATTCGTATCTTGGTTTTGGTGTCGTCTCCCTCATTTGGTTAGTTTTGACATCACTTGTAAATGTCCGTTTCATTTAGAAAGTTCATACTGGTGGTGACTTCTTTTTGTTGAGGATATTGTTTGTCTGCAAATGATACTATGTATTTGTACTATCCGCCAGGAACGATGATTGGTGATTATATTAGTTGGCCAATTGTAAAACCATTTGGCCTTTTCGTCACATATAGAACAACACCTTGACTTCTACGCACGTTTCCATTTCATACCTATGGCGACTGCCATTTGCAACTACAAGATTGTTCGACAAAAGTTATGATTTTTGTGCGACCCACAATGTTTTATACCACTACATAGTAATAAGGTCCATTATCTAACTGTATTCAAAATTAAGAAAATGTCATGTTTAAGCCCTTCCTTCAATGTCAACGTCAAACTGTATGGTACCGTCCAGGCAATTATTAAAGGGCAACACGTACAATAGAGCCGGCGAATATTTAAGCTTGAATAACTGTGTATCCATAAACCCCTAGGTGTTTTCCGAAGTATGAAGGAAAGGACCGAGTGTTTCCGATTGATGAGTTGTCTCTGTACGTAACACTTTCTTGTGTACAATTATTTTCCCCCAGTAACGGTTTATCAATAGTGTATACATATTATTTCATATCTACAGTAATGTGGAAGAATTCAATTGTGTTTTACAAAACTTGATTACTATTTTATCGGGGTTATGTCTGAGTTGTGTATTTGATAGATATAGCTATAGGCTATTGAAACCTACACTTATACCCATTTTTGAATTGGAGTCATATTGCCTTCATTATCACCCATCCATAGTATGTGTTGATACTAAACATGTTAAAATACAAAATCAATAGTTACATATGTTTTAGAAATCGTGTCAAAAAGAAGGCGGACATTTACTTGAGATAAACACGCCGGATGAAAACAAACTGACCATACACCATGCTGACGTTTCAAACAAGGCGATGTCTTACTTTATGCTCTTCAGCGGTTACTGGTGTGACCCCTGTTACAATGGTTAGTATTTGTTTTACAGTTTGTTTTAATACTTGTATCCACGTATCTTCCCTGTGCTCGACACCTTATCGTGGTAAGGAAGTTTCCGCGTCTCAATGACCTACAGAGCTATGCTGGTGGGAACTTGTGTTCCTGTTAGGGTCACCCAAGTCAGAAAGGTTGAAAGGTAGAGACCAGACAAAGATCGGCACGTCC
>JAUMGZ010115881.1:0-17436 GCA_032359645.1 Pododesmus macrochisma
GCTTCACATCATTGTAGATCCAGTTAAAGGGTAGGTATTCTAGCTTCACATCATTGTAGATCCAGTTAAAGGGTAGGTATTCTAGCTTCACATCATTGTAGATCCAGTTAAAGGGTAGGTATTCTAGCTTCACATCATTGTAGATCCAGTTAAAGGGTAGGGAATCTAGCTAGCTAATGCATGTGGATTAGTCTGTACCTTTATGGAATTTAAATATTTTATGAACATGTACTAGGTAATTCTTGGTTTATTTGGCTTCAAGGCTATTCACACTTTTCATGTCCGTTTCTTACTCTACACATCAGCTGCTCAGATGATCATAGAGAAATGTAAAGACAGAAAGACAGACATCATAGTTTTGTATAGCATGTTCTCATTGTTAACATCTTGTCACCAGGTATATGTATTGGACAGACTGGGGTGAGAATGCAAAGATAGAGAAAGCTGGAATGGATGGTAAGGGTCGCCATGCACTCATCAGTACAAATCTGACTTGGCCTAATGGTCTGGCTCTCGACGTTAGGAGAAACAGAATCTACTGGACAGATGCAGGTCGTAGGATGATAGAGTCTGCTACCGTCAATGGAAAAAACAGACAAGTAGGAATCTATTCAAGTTTAAATATTTTTCAAATAATAGTTTTAATATTATTTATGATTCATATTTGTGTTGAAAAAGAGGAAAATTTGTTGTGTTTGAATTGACAAAGAAAATTGAACAGTATTCAGGACTTGAATTAAACCAATATTCCATGTAAATATAGCCAGACTGCGACTTCTATGAGCAGCTACATTGTCAATGTATATTGTATTGTTTTCTGGAGTCCATTCACCTAAGCCGAAATTAATATTTATCATTTGGTTCTTACATAATATACAGTGATCAGAATACACAGATGCTTTACCAGTCTATCTCGCATTAAAAACAACCCCAAAAGATGTAATAAACAACATATTTAACAATGTCTTCATGAGTATATTTCTTATTCATGAAGAAGCTGGATAGTTTTCTCTATATTTATGTACTTTAATATTTTCTTCAATAAAACTCATCAGATCAGTGACAGAAATGATCATTTACATGATATTTTTCTTCAGGTGATTTTATCAGTTGATCTGCCACGCCCCTTTGGACTCGCCCTACACAGAGATAAGATATTTTGGACAGACTGGATAGACAAAGGAATCCATGTTGCTAACAAGATCAATGGATCTCACCGTGAAACACTACGTAGTAATCTGGGTCATGTGATGGATGTTAGAATGTTCCACAAACCTACAACCAAAATAAGTAAATAAACCGTAGTGTTTTTTGTCCACATCCAATGCATTGTTAAATATACTATCTTTTGTTTCGTTGATTTTAAATAAATTCATCAGTATCATCTAAAAGCATTATATCACAAAGTCATCTTGATGTTGTGTCAAAAGATGTTGATGACTGTTCAGTAGTAAAGTTAACCATACACATGTAACATGTGTTTATGTCTGTTTCACTATCTGTTTTGATGTCAATGGTGAGTCTAATACTTAAGACTGGGCGTGATCCCATGGTCAGCACAGACCAAAAGTTAAACTGTCTGGTGACAGAATGAGAATAATGTTGTACATGATACCATGTCAATATATTGAAAGCATTATCTTAAGTGACACAACACAATGAAAGTTGTTACAAGTTAGCACCCTCTAGATTACATTTACATGTATGGCCTGAAATTTATTGAAGCAATATTAAACGCTAATGATAGAAACATTCATTTCTTATCTGTGTCAATTGAAGATAAATTTGTATTTAACAGAACATTCTGGTTGCCTTGTAAACAATGGTGGCTGTAGTGACCTGTGTCTAATTAACCCTACATCACGAGGTTATTCTTGTGCCTGTCCTACTGGTGTTGTCCTGTCACAGGATGGATACAACTGTAAACCAGGTAATACTTATTGATTTGTATACCAGTACCTTAAAAACCCACGTAATTTTTGCACCTGTGTAATTTACGCAGGGGCAGTTTGACTCTAAAAAGATTTTTTGGAGATTTTCACTCTTGTCGTCATTTCTTGGTCAAATCTCAATGTGAACATTTTCCTGTCTTCTTTTGTTCTGGTATAATTTATGCACCAAGACTTTGAAACACAAATTTGCCATCCAAAAGTACGAAAATTACACAGGTTTTTACGGTTTATGAAAATGACTTGATCTATTTTAGCAGTATTTAAGTTACATTTGGACAGTTACAGTGTGACATCTCTACAGCTAGTATTTTTTGTGGAGGAAACCAACTTGAAAGACCACATAACTTTTATAAGGAGACAAACTATATTTCCAGTTGTATTTATATTAAGACTATAGTCATGTATGGTTTGAGATCTCATGGAGACCCCTGTATTATGAAGAGCTAACAGTTATATTAGTAATTAGGTATTAAAGATAAAGATGTTCAAGAGAGTTTTCGTAAATAAAAGGGGTTGCAATTGATTCATATATACATTTAGAATTCTTTTATTACTTTTTTCCAGAAATGACAAATTTCCTGATATTTGCACGAAGGTCTGACATAAGGAAGATATCTTTAGAGGTGGAATACTTCTCTGATGTTGTTGTACCAATAGAAGGACTGAGAAATGCTATAGCTATTGATGTAGACAGTATCAGAGGTATAGTTTCGTCTTAGTGTACCTGTATATCATATACTACCTGTATATTCATACAAATTTAAAATATCTGTATGTTAACATTAAAGATTCTTGTAATAACACATTGAACATACCTTCTTACAAAATATAAACTTAAATATTATAATTTACATTTCTATATTACACCTTAAACCTTTATATCGCACTTTAAACTGTCCAGTTTATTACATATTTTAACTTACACACATCATCCAAATCTGATTACATGTATTGTACTAGTGTGAATTACCTGTATATAACATATTTCTGTACAACTTTTAATGGATATATAGGGAAGATTTACTGGACAGACACAGCTCTAGATAAAATCATGAGAGCCAATATTGATGGCTCCCAGTCCGAGGTAGTCATTGAGAATGGATTGAATACTCCCGATGGACTGGTCATAGATGAAGTAGGACAAAAATTATTCTGGACAGATACTGGACTCAATAGAATAGAAGTAGCTGACTTAGACGGCAATATGAGGAAAGTTCTCTTCTGGAAGAATATTGATAAACCAAGGGCAATAACTCTTCACTATGATAATGGGTAAGTTTCAAGATTATGTTAAATGCTGCAACAATAACAAAAGCAGCAATCAGTATTTCTTTCTCAAAATATAATCAGAACTTTGTCTGATTGATATTATGTTATTTTAACATGGTATGTCCAACAAGTTTTGTATGTACTGCAACTTCTTACAAACCTTTGATGTCATAAACACACTCTTGAATGCATTCTTTTGTAAGTTTAATAGGGTATTTTCCATTACATTGTCAATGTTCAATTTCTCATTCTCATTGTATATTCCTTTCACAGAATATGTGCATGTCTCTACATATTAAGTAACTGTAGCAACATGAAAGTTGATGACATATAATTAGGATATTATGTAGGATTATTAAGAGTTGATAATTGTATGTGAAAATGTTTTATTTATACGTTTAGTGCCCCATACATCTAATTTTGAAAGAGTATACTTACTGTTTATTTGATGTGGTGGTGGTGTATATTATTGAAGTTAACTTAATACTTAATTTTGTTCTTGTGAAAGCGAAACTTAGCACGTTTATTATACGCCCGAGGAAATTTACGAGGAGTGTATTATGTTATCATTCTTTCCATCCGTCTGGGGAGTGAAACTTGAGACTGAACTTATCTTACAGTTTTCAACCAAATCTTTGGAGATTTGGGGTGTATGATTGGAATCATATGAAGATTCGCATATCATAAAATATGGATGTATCGTCAATTGTAACGAAAGTTATGGCCCTTTTGGACTTACATTGTGAGCATATAATATAGTTTATGTAATGGGAGTGCTTAGAGAGTAAGTATACTGGAAACATACATTTTAAAAGAAATACCTAAAGTTTTCTACGCACTAACAGAAGCTAAAGCACATATTGACAAGTTTGTGTGTTTTTAGGTTCATTTATTGGACTGACTGGGGTAAAACTCCACAGATAGAGAGAGCTGGTATGGATGGTAAGAACAGAGTTACACTGGTCAGTAAAAATTTAGGATGGCCAAATGGACTGACCATTGATCGACCGACACAAAGACTCATTTGGGCTGATGCTAGAATGGAGGTAATAGGACAATTTTATATGACTTGTTTAACTAATTTATATACAAGATGCTTAAAAAGTAAAGTTTAAAAGTTTTCTGGATTCTTTTCTTAAACCTTGTGTTAATATATTATCAAGTGAAAGAACATTGAGTTGTCTGTTTCTCTTACTGTATGAGATAATATGAAATTAAAAATTCAATTGCTAGATATGAAATATCAGTGTAATGAAACAAGCATTAATCACATGGTTTATTTACTCTATAGCTCATAGAGAGCACAGATCTGCATGGTCAAAACAGGAAAATTCTTGTTGCCAATATAAACCACCCGTATGGACTCAGTGTGGCTGGGGACTATATCTACTGGACAGATTGGCAGAAAATGGCTATCTTTCAGGCCAACAAGTTCACTGGCAGTAACCCAACTATCCGCAGACGTAACTTATCAGGATTGATGGATATACATGCTGTACAGATGACAACACATGGTAGGTTGTTCATTGGGGTTTCCATACAACTTAGTGTGAAGTTATCATGTTACTGGTAGTCCAAATCTTCACATTAAGTCTGATATCAAAATGAGTCCAGACGAACATTTCAAATCACATCTTTAAATTGTAAATAAGTTTATACAATTTTTTGTTCTTGTGTCAGTGTATCATATGAAGGAAGTAAATACTTGCCTTTTTGCTCTACAAGATATTATTTATGATACAGGTGATGGTAGAGTGAACAAGTGTGGTGCTGACAATGGTGGATGTAGTCATCTGTGTCTGCCCAACCCATCAGGAGTATCATGTGCTTGTCCTACCGGACTCTTAATGAAGGCTGATGATAAAACATGTCAGAGTTGTAAGTCTATTAGTTATTCTATCAAACAACATATGGTAAATGATGCAAGTAATATATTTACAATGAACAGATGTGTTCCTGCTGTGTAAACCTCTGTGTCCATGTATTGTATTTTTCTTGGAAGGGTGCTTCATGTAAAGTGTTTTTTCATACCCTAGGGCACTAGTTTGTGACTTAATGTCTTCTGACCTTACAACTTTATGATGCAAAGCAAGGTTACTTCAAATATGATCCTTTCACATGTGCTAGGTA
Source organism: Pododesmus macrochisma (assembly GCA_032359645.1). Lineage (NCBI taxonomy): Eukaryota > Metazoa > Mollusca > Bivalvia > Pectinida > Anomiidae > Pododesmus > Pododesmus macrochisma. The sequence continues at coordinate 5,352 of JAUMGZ010115881.1, forward strand.
CTGATAAAAAAATGACAATAATCTGCTTTTAAAACAGTAATGACAGGAGAGTACACTGACATGATTCACAGTGTGTAATATTGAACTTAGGTCCTTAATACAGAAGTCCACAATACAAACTCATGTAGACTGACTGACCTTCTGTATGTTGATATGTGACCTTGTTTTTTCAGTTCCAAGTAAATACTTGTTGTTTGCGAGTAGAAGTAGTATTCGTCACATCTCCCTGGATACAGACGACATGACAGATGTGTATCTGCCACTGAAGAACCTACACAATGTTATAGCTGTTGACTATGATTTGCGGGGGAGTAAAATGTACTACACAGATGTCTACCTGGATGTTATCAGGCAAGTTTACATTGTATTTAATTTAATGTTTCCTTCCAAACAAGGATATAGACAACATGATACTCTGGTGCAGACAATATGCTCTAAAAATGCTTTAGATATAGTGGTTTCTATGATCAAATCCAGAAGTTTTGTAAAGCAAATATGATGAAAGCAAGACTTGAGGGAATTAGTTTGATAAATTGCTTAACTATATGTCCATGTGTACAAATATTCATTGGATAAGGTCATTATCAAGTAGAAGTATTAAGCTTGCCTCTATTATCTACATAACAGTTTGTACTGGTAAACAAAGTTGATTTATTGATATCTAGGATGTAACTCATCCTGCACAGATTTAATATGATTCTATATTTCTACAGTCAAATGATACAGTTGAATGATACAGTCAAATATAACTTTTGAATGATACAGTCGCATGATATATTCTAATGATACAGTCGAATGATACAGTCAAATGATATACACAATTTACTGTCAAATGACTTTGATATGTTTTACATGACAGGCGTTCTAACTTAAATGGTACTGATTCTGAGACTGTTATTGGTAAGAATCTAGAGACAACAGATGGTATAGCTGTGGACTGGTTAGGCAGAAACCTTTTCTGGACAGATACAGGTAGTTATAGCAGTATCTACATGTTTAACTGATGTTCAGCAATATGTTACTGTGACAAAATTTAAGATCAAAGGTCATGTTGTTTATCACAAATAAGTGGTTTATTCTTGGAATTGTGTTCCAGACACTGCAATATTATAGATAAAGGGGCAATAACTCTAGCATAGCTGACTCTTAATTAGTTCTGTTCATGAAATGAGTTTGTAAAGCACAGAAGACCTAAGTGCAAAATTTACTTAATACGTCTAGGGTTTTATATTAATAGTATTCTTTACAGGATCTAGTTATCTTAAATTAATTTGATACTCTTTCTATTGTACAGGGAGAGATGTGATTGAAGTAGCCAAACTGGATGGATCTAACAGGAAAACTTTGATCTATAAAAAGCTAGATGAACCTAGGGCTATAGTGCTATTTCCAGTAAAAGGGTTAGTAATTAACAACCTTCAAATAAAAATAATAACTTGGTTAAAATGGTTAATGGAATAATTAAATCATTCAAGCACATGTATTCACACTTCAGGAGCTTTCTTTATATATGATACTAAAAGAGTGGGATGTATATACATGTACTCACAATGCAGACTACAATCACTGCATGCAGAAACACTGAATTATATGGCTAATTATTATATGAATTGTTTTACTCTTAAGAATTGTTCGACTGGTATAAATTGTTTGACTTGAAAGAATTGTTGGACTTGTATGAATGGTTTAACTTGTGTGAAATGTTTGATTTGTAATATATTGTATTTATTACTGTATTATCAGGTTGATGTACTGGACTGACTGGGGAGAAACACCTAAGATAGAAATGGCGTACATGGACGGTACAAACAGACGAGTCCTCATTAACACTCATCTAGGTAATTATCATCATAGACAAAATATTCTCATAGATTTTATTTTGTTCATGAAGCCTGTTTTTTGTTTCTTTTGGCTAAGTTTGATTTATGTTGGAGTTGACTCAATTCTAAATATTTCTTTCAACTTAACCCTGGAAAAGTAGTTCGGCAGTGAGTTAATTGTTCTTTCCTCTTGAAGAATATATATTTCTTTAGAGTTAAATTAACAATCTACATTTATTCAGTGATGTTTAATATAATACTTAAATGAGTATCAATAAGTGTTTTAACTTAAAGAATCACAAGTATGAGATGAATTGTTCAGTGTTGTTATGATTATTGATATATGTTACCATAATTTGTGTCTTGTAGGATTTCCTAACGGTCTGTCTATTGACTATCACATGAATCGTCTATACTGGGTGGACGCCAAACTGGACAAGATAGAAACATCTGACCTTCAAGGTCAAAACAGGGTCACTCTTATACAGCAAGTGTCACATCCATTTGGACTGACCGTGGTAGGTTTTACTTTGCTGTCATAGCATATATTATAATTTATGGAAGTTTGTTAAGGAGGCTAGTTATATGAAACTGCAAACTTAATATGAGTACTTTTTGTAAAAAGTCTTAAGTGTTACACTCAATATATGTGTAAATACATATGCCATAGCAATGAATAATGCATGTAAAAAATGATCACATCACCAGATAAAGAACTAATCAAATATGTGTTCAAAGTTAGTTTTTTGCAACCTTGCAAACATTCCTTTACGATAGAATTTGCTTGTAGAGATATGTTGAAGTATTTAAATGAAAAGACAAATTATTTTCAAGAGTTCAATAATTTTCATATATTTTAAGTTCAATTTTTGCAATAAGTACGTTTGTTTAATTAGTCTAGGACAGTTTGTTGAATAAAGATGATAGATGTACATAGGTCTGCTATAAAACTTGTACCTGTAACGATTCTTAGGAATTATAGTTTTTAATTGCTGTGTATTTTAGTATGGCGAGCACATCTATTGGACAGACTGGCAAACTGAAACGATTGAGAGAGCTAGTAAAACTGACGGGACTGGTCGAGTAAAAATACAACAAAGTATGGAAGGACTGATGGACATAGAGGTTGTGGCTGATGATAGACAGCAAGGTAAAAATAGGAAATTACAGCAACATCTTTATTATGGTGGCTGATTTATAGTCACAAATGTCATTGTTGGTACTATTCTTTATGCTGAAAATAAGAGTATTTTGCATTGAATTAAATGCTACTGTTAAGTTTAAAATGTATTTTGTTTCTGAATAAAGTGGAACAATTACAATCTGATATTTGTCAATAGTTACTGCCTTGAATATTCAATCTTCGTGAAACGTTTTGTTGAATGAGAAAAATCAACAATTTTCTATATTGGTGTGTTTGTAGGTCTTGGACGAGATTTATGAATATTTCATTAGTGTTTTGCACTCAGGTTTGAGCAATGTTGGAATATATTTTTCAGAGATAAACAAATACAATCTTGTGTGATATTTATAGCATTATATAAAATGACTGTGTTTACAGTTCTAACATTGTTGTGCAAGTTTTACATGTTCACAAAAGTTCATTTTGTTCAATATTTTAGGTGAGAATGACTGCAGTCGTATAGAGAATGGTGGATGTACACACTTATGTTTGGCACGTCCAGATGGTCACACATGTGAATGTCCAGACAAACTGGGCACATCAAGTTGTCACACATGTGAGTATAGAATGGTCAGTTGTATCATTCTTATAATAAAGTTACAAATGCATCAGATATACTAGAAAAACTAGAAAATATCTCAAGTTGTCACACATGTGAGGATAGAATGGTTATCATAAAGTTACAAATGCATCAGATATACTAGAAAAACTTGATACCTCAAGTTGTCACACATATGAGTATAGATATCCATCCTTATACTACAGTTACAAATATATAATGATTACTAAAGGATACATGTACAGTTTTATCAACCCATTTTATGTGAAGCTTCATATAATCTCTTGTCATCAAGAAGCCAGTTATCTCCCCTTTCAACACTGTAGCTGTAGACTTATACTCAGAGTTTTACCAATTAATGATGGATAATTTAAGAATGTACATATTGACAATGATTATAATTTGTAACAACTTTGTTTCAGATCCCATTCATCCTAACGATGTGTCCAAACCTGACACTAACACTCATACAACGTAAGTACCATAGTAACAGTAAACTGCATTGTAAGAAAATAAATATGAAAGCTTATACTGTTTTAAAAATAATAAATGCTGTCTTTACTGCCTTTTTTACAAAATTTCCTGTCAGATAATAGACTTTTGGATAATTTATTTAAGTTAACAATGATTATTTTTATACTAAGCAGATGTACAGATGTTGAAGAAAAGCTTGGTTTGTGTAAAAAGTCACCAATAAATTCAACTCCAGCTCCAACAAGTGAGTTAATTTTGCATGTTCTTAAACCTTTTTTCTGAATTTTGACTGTGTGAAAAGATGTCTTAAGTGTACCATGTGTTTTATCATAATTTCTATCTTGATTCTTCTACTTCCATGCACTAATTACACTCTGTGTGAAAATATAAAAATCAATGCAGGTCTCTGTGACTTGATTTTCATGTCCCTACACATATAAGCTGTTTCTATCTCTTTACTTTCCATGTTGTAGTGATAGTGAATGATTGTAGGTGATTATATGCTTTGGTGACAGTATAGCAGAATTTACCTACAACTGATTTATTTTACTTAACCTACTGTAGATCAATCTGTCCATTATTGAACAGAGTATGTGAACTCTAATGTTCATATTGCATTGTAAAATAAGTGTAAACAGTCCTTATTCAAATTAACTTGTTCCAGTAATGGATTCGGCAATTCACTTACTTTCAGGTCTAAGTGGAACCAAATGGGTCATGATAGCACTGGCCTTGGCAGCAGTCACAGTAGCAGTACTAGTGATATTGGCAGTGTGTCAGATAAACAGAAGGTAATAAAACATTTATAGCTATACGTGTGATATTGGCAATGTGTCAGAGAAACAGAAGGTAATACAACAGTTATCATAACTATGCTAGTGATATTAGCAGTGTATCAGAAGGTAATAAAACAATTATAGCTATACTAGTGATATTAGCAGTGTGTCAGATCAACAGAAGGTAATAAAACAATTATAGCTATACTAGTGATATTAGCAGTGTATCAGAAGGTAATAAAACAGTTATAGCTATACTAGTGATATTGGCAGTGTGTCAGATTAACAGAAGGCAATACAACAGTTATAGTTATACTAGTGATATTATTAGTGTATCAGAAGGTAATACAACAGTTATAGCTATACTAGTGATATTAGTTTAATAGAAGTGTTTAAAAATAATAGATGAATGGTATATGTATGATGCCTGAATTTTTGTGCTCATGAGATATTATGTTGGTATTGAAATTCTTTTTTATTAAGTTTCAACAAGATAAAACAAAGTGTCTTTATAAGTCAGGTCGTGGTAAGTTTCAATCAAGATTTCTTCTTCGTCATGTGTTTATACAAAGATATTTCAGAAAATATTTTTTTTTTTTGTTTCAGAAGAAAAAGACAAGCATATAATATTGAAAATGAAGAGTATCTATCACTTAATTTTGCTAATCCAACATATCAGAAAACAAGTACAGAAACAATAAACTCTTCAGCATCTGCCTCCTCCAGGCAGTGGAGAATATTCCGCTTTAACAAGAGAAGTGTAAGTATTACTAAACATTATATACCTCGTCCAGACATTGGAGAATATTCCGCTTTAACAAGAGAAGTGTAAGTATTACCAAACATTATATACCTCGTCCAGACAGTGGAGAATATTCCACTTTAACAAGAGAAGTGTAAGTATAACCAAACATTATTTACCTCGTCCAGACAGTGGAGAATATTCCGCTTTAACAAGAGAAGTGTAGGTATTACTAAACATTATATACCTCCTCCAGACAGTGGAGAATATTCCACTTTAACAAGAAAAGTGTTAGTATTACTAAACATTATATACCTCCTCCTGACAGTGGAGAATATTCCACTTTAACAAGAGAAGTGTAAGTATTACCAAACATTATATACCTCCTCCAGACAGTGGAGAATATTCCACTTTGACAAGAAAAGTGTAAGTATCAGTAATTTGTATTTTGTAGTAATCTTACACTTATCTTTATCTTATTTAACCAAGTTTAACCATTATATATCTTTTATCTCAACTTCAATAAGAAACATATGCAACTGGAAGATCATAAATAACCTTTAAAAATAATAAACTGTGTGTGTCACTTTACTGAGATGATTTTAAAAATACTTAGATTTCATGAGTAGCTTGTGTTCAAGTTATGTGGCTTACTGATATATTTATATTACATTACAGGATGAAGTGCAGCTAGAATCTTCTAGAGAACAAGGATTAAATAGTAGTTCAGAAACAGCTGTACTTGTACGGACTGCGAGGGGTGGCACACACACTTCAGTGGCCACGCCTTTAAATAAAAACATATTTAAACCAAAAAATAGCAATAGTAGTAGTCAGAGTAAACCTTGTGTGCCATATAAACCTGTGACTACATGAGACTGTTAGCACCACACAATGATACAGTGTTATTGTGCCAGTGTGGTGCTCTGTTTTATAAGGTCATCAACAAAGTAAGGTTCTGTGAATCTTAACTCATTATTGTACATTCATCCTATCATCTGTTCATTGTATAGCATGTGTGACTCTGATGTGGGGTACTATGTGTCTATGTGCGTAGAGTTCACATTTGTCAATATACGCCAGTAAGAACTACACGATAGGAAAGTGATAGACATGATACATGCTCTGTGTGTAGAGCTCACATTTGTCAATATACGCCAGTAAGAACTACACGATAGGAAAGTGATAGACATGATACATTCTGTGTGTGTAGAGCTCATATTGTCAATATACGCCAGTAAGAACTACACGTTAGAAAGTGAGAGACATGATACATTCTGTGTGTGTAGAGCTCATATTGTCAATATACGCCAGTAAGAACTAAACGATAGGAAAGTGAGAGACATGATACATGCTCTGTGTGTAGAGCTCATGACATGTATTTTTTAATACAAGAACTACACAATAAGAGACAAAATGACATGCTCAAAGTTTGTTGTTCACAAATAGATTTATATAGTTTTATAAGAGAAGATTGTATATAAAATGTATACATGAGTCACAAGATCAAGTCTTGGATTCTTCCAAGAACACTTTATATTTACATAATAGACTTTTTTCTGTGGATTTGTTTTTTGGATTTTCCATTCATACTAGTCATATAAGTGACCTCGGATTGTAACTATTTATATTAAGACACATCTTATAGATATCATCAAAGTAATTTAAGTATATTTCATTAATTTGAGGAGAATTCTTATACAAAGAGTGTAATCCACTTGCCAAAAATTATCACATAGATATGTAGGTTAAGTGCTAACTTAGCACATTATTGTACCTGGACCGTTTTATTTTACAAAAGGGGTTACAGGGGATAAGATGTTTCTATAGCTTGGAAAGTGAAATACATTGTCTGTAGACTCACAAGGATAATTCTTCGATAAAACTTAAATATTGTAATGAACATTTACTGTGTATTGTTACCAAATGATATTAAACAACCTCTTGTGTACATTTAGATGTTACTGTGTATGCTGATGTTTAGATTAGTGCTATTGTGAATTAGAGATCTGAATATTTTATATTTATGTTAACACTAGGTTATTCTGCAGACACGTGTTCTCCAAATACAGATATATACTGATAGTGATAGTATCTAAATGTATCATTGGATTCTTGTAAAAATTCTCATCTCTCGAACAAAAACAATGAAAATTGATGTTATGACTTTTAGTCCGATCCGTCCTTAAGATCAGAGATAAAACGTTCATCAGTGTGTTTTCTCTTTGTTTACTTGACTTGTTTACTATCTCTAAATCCTATGTTTATACTTTGTAAATAAATATATGTATATAAAAATGTATATATGTACATATTTTCAGTTTTATAGACATCGATTATTGGTGCTTGATAATTTTTCCAGAGTTGAATGTTTGTATGAATGGTATAGTATACATGTACTATGCATGTGTGTGTGTAGTAAATAGTGTATGAATGGTTTAGTATACACTTGACACATGACATGGGTATTTAAATTACTCATAAATATTCAATTAATCCACATGCATATTCATTATAAAATTCATGGTTGAATATTGATTTATTTATCATACACTTTTGCTGGTTTTAAAATTAATTGTTTTTACTATAAAAATGGCAATTTAATAAATTTGTTGTACATCGTAATGATTGTCTAATTTTACCACATTTTAGTCTATCTGGACCAAAGATCCAAGGTGAGCTCTTCCCATACAAATCCTGTTGTTGCTTTAACTTTTCACATTTACGACTTGACGAGTGACGAGTTTCAACCAACTTGATAGGTTATACATGTATCCCTAGGGAAAGGAAATTTCAGATTTGTTCAATGATGGGGTTCAGCCTCAAGGGGGCACTTTTTAGGGATCAAAATAGGGGAAATTTGATAGAAAAAAACATCTGCTAATAAACTAGAAGGCCTTGGAGTTCAATGCTTTAATATGTAGTTAACTTGGGCATAGAGAACCAAATTCGCTAAAGTGTGACCCTCGAGTCAAAAACATATTGCACTTTTTGAGATCAACATTTAGCCCTACATATATTTTTCCTTTTTACATTTTCAATTTCTTAAAAATCATTGGACCAATATCAGCCAAACCTGGCTTGAGGGAAGGGGTTTCAGAATTATTCAAATGATAGGGACGAAAATAGAAAAATTTGACAAAATTAAAAAAAAAAAATCTTGAAAGTCCTGCAATTGAATGCTTGTATATATGACTAGTAAGCTTAGTGAACAGAGAACCAAGTTTATTCAAGGCATTACCCAGAGGTCAAAAATAGGTAACACGTTTTTGGGTTAAAGTTCAACACTACCAATAAGTTTTTTTGTCAACAACCAGACAACCAATTTCAACCTAACTGGGAAGGAGGCGTCCTTTGGAAAAAGGGATACAGTTTATTTAAGTGATGAACCTTTGCTTCTAGGGGTACCACTAGGGTATCAAAACGTGAAAATCTGAACATTTTTTTTTTAAACACTACCGTAAACAAATACCAAACAAATTAAACTGCTTTTCCAACCAGATGGACATTAAGGCTCGATTGACCTGTTGTTTCTTCATTTATTCACCATTCATTATATGCTTGATTTATTGCTATCATTATATAAAGGGAAGATACATATAAGCATTGAAATCCTTTTTAAACAGAAGTTTTATGTCATCAAATTGTGTACATGTACTTTTAATATCATCATGTTTAATTTTACATCACATATTCTGTAAATGCACTGCCTTCTTAATTTATATTTACGGGTAAAAACCATCAAAATTTTAATGTGTTTGTGTTATATTTATTCAGTAATTTATACTGTTAATTCTAATTTTATACATGACATTTTTAAGAACCTTAACAGTAAGTAAGGTACAGTAAGTTTACTGCTGCATTCAGTAAGTAAAATATACTGTACATCATTAAGTAGCATTTACTGTACATCAGTGAGTAATATGCACTACACTTCATCGAGTAGCATATACTGCGCTCCAGTTTTTCTATAGTCTGATGGCATATTTTTCACTTTTTCACATATTTACAATTGTTTAAAAAAAAAAAAAAAAAAGTGTTTTTATAGACATAGGGTTATTATTGAATGTTGGTACTGATGATATTGGTAGATTTGTGTTTGTTGTAAATTGAAAAACATAATTATGAGAAGAAAGCAGTGTGGGTTAACTGTAAGAAAGATTCATGTTTTAGTTTGAGTAAAGAACATACTGAGTTTGTAAGCTTGGTAAGAGTACAACAAGTAGATGTGGTATATATGTGATGCAAGTGAAGATGAACTATGTAGAATGCAATGCAGGAACTATTCATGGCAGTTGATTTATGAAAACAATACAATTACACATTTCAGCTTGACATTTTTGCATACTGGTACATTTAAAATGTCTCCCACCTCAGACTTGTGAGGGAGGATATTGCAATGCCTCCCTTCCATTTGTATGTACCTCTGTGACAAATCTCGTGTTCTCAACCAGTCTTGTGGTTTTCAGTTAAATTGGATGAAGCTTAACAAATGTTACAAACACTAAATGAAAGTGTACACTAGATTTAGATTAGATTTTTTTGATGTTTATAAAAATTGCCTTTCGAACTTAGCCAAATATGTTATACATAACATATAGATGTATGGTGTTATCAGTGTGCATGTGTTTACATACAGTACCTAGTTTAAAAAAAAAAATAACAGAATAAAATTTAATTTGTCAAACATAAGAACACTATTATAAAGAATTCTTCCTTTTTTTGCTTCAATCTTCAATTTTACAAAAATATGCCTTCTTTGGGAACTTGAGAGGCAAATATACTGTATAATACATATCAACCAAACCCTGTGTATGTAGCTTGATCAACAGTATAATCAGGTTTGGTGAACATTACACCATATTACTTGATTGGAGGGAACCAGTAAATTGTGTGACTAATGAGTTGTATACTCCTGTGGCTGTGAGGTGATTTTGATAGTGAGATGTGTATCTGTTAGATGATGTATTCTACCATTGCCATTCATTAAATTACTATAAATTTAACTTATGTATTATGTAATAAGGTTTTTTTTGTACATCACTTAAACATGAAAGAAATTGTTATTATAGACTGTCATTTATTGTCAATCTACAGTTAATACACAGTCTAGTGGATTTGTTATAATTATTTATCAGTGTATCATCAGTTAATCAGTAGTATTAAAAACTCCCAATGAGTCATTATTTTAGATTACTAAGGTTTAACTTATAATTACACAGCCTTACAAGGGATATAGGCATAAAATAGCTGTGAAAGTTAAAGACGATGTTTAAAGAAGTAACTTTACTGATGTAATAATGGAAACAGATAAATGTCTTACAGTACTAAATGTACTGTATGTCAGTGTGATTTGCTGTAGATTGACAATAAAGTTCATAAAATGGTCTTCCTTGTATTAAATACTGTGATTAAAATTTGTATGAAAGATTTTGAGCAATACATTGTTGTTTTTTTTTATCTATCACTTCAATGGAATATACACCAACTCGTGTCTTATAATGTACATACAGTACAACAATTTGATTATCTCCCCTATAAACAGATCTTTTAGACAGATTACCTCCCCTATTAATAGATCATTTAGACAGATTATCTCCCTTATTAACAGATCATTTAGACATATTATCTCCCTCGTTAACAGATCTTTTAGATAGATTACCTCCCCTATTAACAGATCATTTGGACAGCTTATCTCCCTTATTAACAGATCATTTAGACATATTATCTCCCTCATTATTAAACAGATCTTTTAGACAGATTATCTCCCTTATTAACAGATCATTTAGACATATTATCTCCCTCATTAACAGATCTTTTAGACAGATTATCTCCCCTATTAACAGATCATTTAGACAGATTACTTCCCTTATTAACAGATTATTTAGACAGATTACTTCCCTTATTAACAGATCATTTAGACATATTATCTCCCTCATTAACAGATCTTTTAGACAGATTACCTCCCTTATTAACAGATCATTAAGACATATTATCTCCCTCATTAACAGATCTTTTAGACAGATTACCCCCCCTATTTACAGATCTTTTAGACAGTTTATCTCCTTTTAGACAGATTTATCGCCCTTATCAACAGATCAGCATCACCAGTTAAGTGATACCTATATGAGGATTACCTGTCTTTGACCTATACTCTAAATATACTAATCTGATCTATCTACTTATATATATGTAGGTGCAGATTTCAATAGCCAATTTGGTTTGAATCTCGCAAATAAAATCCAAGATGTTCGGCAGAAATGATGTGTGTTCCAGTAACTGCACAGCACCACACCACTTTAAGTACTAGAATAAATGGCATCTGGTTGGCAATGTGCAAGTCTAATGTATCTTTACAGCTGGTTTTTTAGTCCATCTGGACCGAAGGTCCAAGGTGGACTTTTCCCATACAAATCCCGTCCGTTGTCCGTCCGTCGTCCGTCCGTCCGTCGTCCGTCCGTCCGTCGTCCGTCGTTAACTTTTCATATTTTCGACTTCTTCTCCTGAACCACTGGACCATTTTTATCCAAA
>JAUMGZ010115992.1:0-17434 GCA_032359645.1 Pododesmus macrochisma
CTTATATTAAATCAGTTTTGATATACGATGGGTGGTGGAACCTATGAAAAAGTGCCTCCCACCCCTTCCATGAGGTTAATTCTGGAACAGCCCTAAGGTTATTTATCATCTTATGTACTGTTTGAATTGCCCTTGTTAATTGTTCTCATCATGGACCCTATACAATAGGAAAATTTGACTGTCGTGTTTTAAATCTTTTGTTTTTTTACTGTTCAGAAGTATTCACTGTAATCAAATTTTAAACGATATTGAATGTACATGCTTGTAGTTTTGTTTTTTTCCATCTTCATCAAAACTATCGGTATGCACATCTTTTAATATTCTTCATGTTCTTATTGTGAAATTAGGGTTTAAGGGTAAAATTAGAAACCTGATATTCACTCAATTTATGTTGAATCACAGACTTTAACATGTTTTCGTGTCAAAACATTAGGTTTATAATAACTGACTAACTACATTCATTTGAATTATATTATAATTTGTAAACTTTTTCCTTTGAAGTTTTCAATTGTTTTAACCGACACAATACCCATCAAGGATACAGTTCTTTGTGACAACTGACGGGTGTATTATGTAGTGCCATTGTTAAATTTTATTTTAGGGAAAGGGTGATATTATTAAAGTACAGTACATAAATAATTGCTTCTGAGAAGATTCTGGAACTCTTCTACTCTCACAGTGTTAGAGATTACTTCTACCATGAGATGTCATATGTCGTGTCATTTTATACTTTTATTATTACTGATGTCTTATTGCAATAAATTAATAATGCTTAATTGTAAGAATGAACTTCATTTAAAATCTAGATAATTTAATATACCGGTACATTTAATGTTCCATTGTATGAAGTCTGACATTTAGAATCAGTGGTTTATATATGATAATCAACTGTTTTCAACAGATAGAGAGATTAAAGAGAGAAAAGATACTATACATTTGTTATGTTGTTTGTGTTACACTACAGAGCATACAATCAAGTCATATGACCTTTTCCATATCAAAAACAGACAAAAATACCCAAAGTTTAATCTTTTTGATTTTAAGTGATATTGAAAAGAAATGTTTTTTACGATCAGTTGGGTGACAACATTTTATATCCATATTACTATAAAAGTATAAACTTGCAAATTAAAATGAGCCAACAATAAAAAAAGAGATTTAAAACCAAGTCTCTGAGAGTGGACCTTGTTCAAGATTCCAGGCCTAGCTATGAATCAATAGTCACCAACAGATGCTAAAGAGAAAATATATTTAGACTAGACCTTGATAAACAAAGGCAGGATGTCAAAAGAGTGGTAGGGCAAATTCCAAATACTAACATTATAAATGTGGAGTCCAAAATTCAGATGTACAAACAGACAAATGTTTCACATATTCACTGTATCGGTCAGAATTGTTTAGTTCAATATCTGTGAATATGAGACCTGGGTCGGTCATAATGATCAGTTTAGTGACGAGAGTTCACATCTAGCACCTGTGTGCAAAACCAAGTTTGGTACTTGTAGTTCATAATCAAAATGTTTAAACCCATGATTTTGACGGTAGGTTAGAAACAGCAAATGACTATCTATAACGCACTTCCTTGTATACACAATAACTATTAAATATTTTAAGTATTATTATATGCCCTTCGAAGAAAAAAAACTAGATGCATTATGGTATGGTGTTGTCTGTCCGTCTGTATGTATGTCCGTCCGTTCAAAGTTATGCGCCTTCTACAAATTTGGTTAGGTTTTGCTTGTCTAGTCCACAACTTAATCAATTCTTCACTTAAAGTAACAACATTTTATCTACATGTACAACTCAAGATGGTGGCGTGTCACGTACTGTAAACATTAACTTGCAGAGTTATGCCCCTTTCTCAATTTTTTGTTTGCTTTTGCTTGTCCGACCATAACTTCATCAATTTTTCAGTTAAAGTTCCAATATTTTAATCACATGAACTACTCAAGATGGCATTGTGTAGCTATTTCCGGGTCACATGGACCATTATTTGCAGAGTTATGTCCCTTTCTTATATTTCGTTGGCTTTTTTCTTTTGTTTGATACACACATTCATTGAATAATACTTTTGATATATAAGACCATTTTTGCTCAATGACTCAACTGGATTTTTTGGGGGGCTCAGCTGCCAGGGGGCACCACAAGGGGCCATGAAATGAATATCCACATCAAGTTTTGTGAAAATCTTGCCGATGGTTCTTGACAAGAAGTTGAAAAGGTCTCAGCCAATCAGAAGACATGGTGGTTGTATATGAAGGTGATCAGCAATGTTAGAGACAATTCAAAAGGGTACTAGTACCATGCAAGAAACACCTACATCAAGTTAGTGAAAATCTGACAAACAGTTCAGAAGTTATAAAGAACTTCGTCAATCAGAAGCAATGGAGGCCATATTGTCCTTTGGAAACGACAAACACTAATCTAAAACAGGATTTTTTTCACACTTTCTACACAAGGAACACCTACATTAGGTTTCATTACAATCTAACCAACAGTTTTGATAAGAATTGAAAAGGTTTCAGCCAATCAGAAGCTAGGGCGGTGCAAATCTGAAAGGGGACAATGCAAGGAACATTTACATTAAATTTTGTGAAAATCTGACCAATTGTTTTTGAAATGCACTGGCAAAAGTCTCAACCAAGCAGAAACCAGGGAGGCCATAGCGAAAGGAGTTGGGCAACTTTGGGCACAAATCTGAAATAAGACTGCAGGAAAATGTATCAAATTTGCCCCAGTGGATGAAAATCAAAAACGAAAGATGACAGATTGAGACAGATGGGTTGGTATAGGCAAAATTCACTTGAACAATGTCAAGGTGGAGTGACCTTAACTGTGATGGACATTCCCCATAGACAGACAAACAGGACAAAAGTTTTTAAATATTAACAGTTATTTTATTTTCATTAAAAAAGATGAATTTCGACTATTCAACATTCAACTGCGATGTATAATGTCTATACAGAATCCATCTTCAATCTCTAAATCCTGTGCAGAATCTGACAAGCAAATATCTTCACCGTCAAACATAAGTCTTAATTTTGGCACATCTATTCCTGTTTTAACACTATACTGTCCCACAAGATTGTCCAGGGGTAGTGTCTGAAAAATATAAATTGATCTGTTCATATATCTAAAGCATTAAATAATTTAACATATTAAACAACAGCAAATGAATCCTGTTGACTAGGAATGCAAACGATTACTCGGTACTGGCTTGGATGATCCAAGTATCAAATACAAGATCAAAACTCAAGACTTCGTTAAAGAAAACCAAAATACCAGATTTTCTTGATTACCAAGGACGTACTTTAATTTGTTACAAGTGTTTCTGTTTTCTATTTACTTGGTATATGAAATATTAGGATCAAGGGAACTTACCTTATCAATGACAAACTCCATCTTTTGTCTGTTGTTTTTACTTTGTAAATGAACTGTTATTTTGTAGGGATCGTCTACTCCTAAACTGTCATTCAGTACGTCCACCCTCGAGCTGCTAATGTGGCATTCTGTGAAGTAAAAAGAACATAAACACAAGAGGGCCAGAACACTGAGGTGGTTGCAGAATCACGATATGTTCATTTGGTATGTATTTAGCCCAATTGTAAGGTCTTGAACCAGTTTAATTATCCATAACCAAAGGTTGCAGCACTGCAAGCATTAAAATGTAGTCAAAATTTCCTCATTTTGGCACACTTAAGGCATTCCCTGACACTCCAGCCCTACCAAAGGAATACATCTCAATCCCCTTTCCCAAATGGCACTTTCTGCCAAGTTTGGTTAAAACTAGATTTGTTATGGAGAATTCAGAAACATGAAAACTTCATATTTTGATAGGTTACACTTTAAACTATTAACACCCTATTGGCCCTACCCATAATTTCAACAAATCTAAGTCCTCTCTTTTCTCTCAAGGATATTTCCTTTAAATTAAGCTGAACTTTGCTCAGTTCATTTCAATCCTTATTTCTCTTTGTTTTCTCTTTCTTTCATTCTTTTATGTCTTGTTTTTTTTATTCTTTTAATGACATCATATTTAATGTATTTGTAGAATGCCTTTTTTCTGGCATCACATAGTTTCATCCTTATAGGGTTTTCAATTTACAATGTTATTGAATATTCAACATTTATGATTTTATGATATTATTTAACTATTATAAACACTATGTTAATATTGATAACAGTGTTCTCGACAAGCCCTTTTAGCACCATGGTACCACAATGCTATATTTTGTTCACCAATCCCACTGTTGATTGAAAATATTGTAGGGAGATCATTTATAAACCCTTTATATTTAATATCAAGTTTTATCATCAATATATAGTACACAAGTTACATAACACTTCAAGCTTTTTTTGATTGGCTGCATGGCACACACCCTATTCTGATGGGCTTGAACTGATTATGACGTCACGTAACAATGGGACGACTTCATATCACTTTGTTCTTTGTGCTAATTTTCACACATTTTAAAACATTGTTATGATAAAATCTTATAGAATGCTTTTTATTTGAATCATATGATAAAAAGAATTTGTAACGAGATTTATGAAATGAAAACTTATTACAGATCCTGTATATATCAGGTATGCTTACCTATAATATCTGCTGTACTCAGTGCCAGACTCCTTGGCGTGTCTGCTGGTGAAATAGTTTTATCATTGTGCACCAGGAGGACATGACTCTCAGGACATCCTAACTGTTCTGACATTTTACCAATAATGTTTCTAAATAATTCAGTCTGAAAATATAAAACATGGAGAATTTTCAAGGAAAAAATTGCATACTGGTCATCATTACCATTACACCAATTTTGAAATAGAAACTATTTATTCAAAAATAATTTGTAAATTATACATGTTATGTATTTCCAATTTCTAAATAACTACATGTTATATGAGCAAAGCAAAACCATAAAAGAGGGGGAAAAGAAAATGCTGCCTTTTTGAGGAGTTTAAATGGAAAAAGCAGAGTTTATTTTGTTTTTATTGAGGTTTAACGTCCCTTCAACTCACTTTAAGGTCATATCGAGATGGTGTCTGCTTGCAACAGTGCATACTGATGGGGACTTTATAGTGATGTCTCACTGAAGTATCATGCTGCAGACACATTGACAAGAAACTTAACTCGGTCACATTATCCTGACACCGAGCCAACCAGTCCATCTCCTAATCAGAAAATGCTGAGCACTTAGCAGAGAGCAAGAAGATTATCTAATTTTAACGTCTTAGGTTTTGATGCGGCCAAGATTTGAACACCCGCTTACCAGAAAACAAAGCAAACGCCCTATGATAGTATCACTGAGCAATTGTTCCAGTAGGAAAAAATCCATAAATACTATTGTAGAAGTTTTTCAAATGGGACCCTTGGCAATGAAATTGGGATTTTCAATCGTGAAATCTTCAATTTTGCGTTGCATAAAATTACTTACCTCAGGTACTGGAAATCTATGAGTTGATGTTCCATGCTGTATACGGATGGTAATTTCATCTTGTACAGAATTAAGACACACAACGTCGACACTGTCCTGAATTCTAGTAGCCATCTTGTCCCTCAAATCACTGATGTGCAACTGGTTTTTTGTATCCACCAAGTTTCTGACAACATAAACCATTGAATAATAGCTCTACATATACAATGGATCAAACATGAAACTAAATCATCCTATGTAGCAAGAAATCAACATCTATTCTATTAAACGAGGTGTTTAAGGAATGCCTATCCCCCAATTAAGAATTGTCATTAAGAAATCACTTTTTATGGGCAGTGTTACAACTTCAACCTGCCATTTGACCCCTATAACCCAGAAAAGCAATTAAAGTGAGGTATTCAAAGTTTGATTGAAAGCAGGAGATATTGCACAGAAAAACACATGGACAGACACACAATTCGACACACAAACGTATTACAACATCCCTCTACTTTCACAAGCACAGGAATAATAACGTATTACCTGTAAACAAAAAACTTTTTTATCATCTGCTTCATGCCGAACAAATATATACAAAGATATACTGCCATCAAACAAGTCTGAATTGAAAATCATATTTCTTATCTAAATATAACACAAAGGGAAATAAGTCTGTTTAATATACCCTGAATGGTTCTTGTCAATCAACTAAGACTGATATATATGATATATTTTGAGTGAACTTTATTGATAATGATAGTTACAAAACTCTTATGCTTCCTTTTCAAGAGATAACAGAATCTGTGAAGTAAAATTCAATATGGCTACCTATATAACGCACTTCAAAGAAGTTCGCTTTTCAAAGTTTGGAGTATGCATTAAATCTCATGTTCCTATAGCTTATTAGCTACTTAGGCGCCAGAGTTCAAGAAGAAACGTGATAACAAGTTTTTTGATATTGCAGCCATCTTGGATTTTTCAATATTGTACCTGAGGCACTAAATGTCTTAAAGAAGACAAACTTGTCAAAATACTTACTTTGCACGGTGTGTTTCAACTTATGTATTATATATAACAGACTAAAATTTACCTGATTGCTGTTTTGACTGCTTTCGTCATTCTTGGTTTTTTACGGGTTACACGGTCTGCCTGTGTTGATGCGTTAGGTGGTGAAGGCGGTCTTGGTGGTGGTGTAGGTGACTTAGCACTCATTACTGATGTGTTTCTTGGCGTTGTACTATGTAAATAACACAATGAGCTTTATAAATTCATTTTACACAAATTTAAGTTTATGTGAAATATCACATTAATTAAAACATTACTTTTTATGTCAATCAAATCAAAACATGCTAATTATACTCAATAACTAAAGATCATAATCTTAAATTAATGCATTCAAAATCAACTGTTTTTTCCAAAGTCTGACTTGTGAAGGTACCCATACCAAGAACTATAAATGCAAACACAGTGAAAAATATTTACCAACTGGATTCATCTTCATCATCAGTTATCAGGGTTAGATATTCAGTGGCGCATGTCTTATTTCTGGGTGATTTGCGTTTTTTCTGATTATTTGTACGTTCCTCTGCTTCGTTATCTTCAATGTAAAAATAAAAACTTCTTGACATTAGAAACTGCTCTATTTTTCGTTTAAATATGCACTTAAAGACATGAAATGTATATATATATATCATTATTAAAATATTGCAACTGTTCAAATAGTTTTGGTAACATCAAAATATGAAAAGTTCACATATCTACTTTTATTAGCTAATGTAATTAACTTTAACCCATTATCTATTTTTGAACCCAGGATCACACTTGAACACTTGCTCTTGATGCCCCGATGTTACTATATACACGATCTTTAAGAAGCTCTATGCCTTCTTGTTTATTACTAAAAGATGGGTATCCCCTTGTGGTGCCCCAAGGAGGCCAAGGCCAATAATTAGAGCAAATCTGAATACAGTATGCTCCCTACCAATTCTGGTTGAATTTGGTCTAAAGGTTTTGGAGAGGAGGTCAAAATGTGTGCTACTAGTATAGTGTTAACCTTTTGACCCTAAAAAGTGCAACATGTTTTAGACCTCAGGTTCAAGTCTTGGAACAAACTTGGCTCCAAGGTTCCCACAAATAAAAGCATTAAGTTCTAAGTTTTCTCCACTTTTTTTTTTTGACCTTTGGTTCAGATGGACTAAAATTTGATTTATTGATTTATTACTTTTGTATACCGGTATGTATTTTAATATTCTGTTGTTGGAACACAATACTCCTTATTTCAATAGACAAGATACACACACAGAACTCAGAATTAACAATATCAGCTGTCACATTCATTTTTCCTCAATCAAATATTTTGAATCGGATTATGTCATTTCATGTGTTAATTTATTACAAAGTTAAAATTTAACCCCAGAATGAACAAGAAGTTTTTAACCCCATAGTTATGTCTTGAACCATAACCCCTGTACTTCATTTTCACTTATCTTTTGATTTGATTGGTTAACTTTCTAAGTTTCATTAAAAATATATATTTCTTAAATTGATGAGAATTTGCGTGCTTTGTTTAATCATTTATAAATCAGGGCTCAATTTAGACTTTATAACTAAATAGTAAAACTTGCCTGTCATTTATGACTTAGTTACCTGTATACATGTACAAGTGTATTACATTTGTTCAATAAATGAATAAATACTTAACAACAGGGATTTGAATGTACTGTTGACTTAATTTTTCAAGATGATGACAAGTTTTATTGCATTTATTATGATAAACAGTCTTTCTATAAGTAATGCCAGTTTCCATTTCCATTTTGTATATTGCGCACATGTTATAATTACACTACATGTACTTGCTTGTCTCTGCAGATTCAGTTGATATTGGTGAGAAATCCACAATAGTTTCTTACGAGCAAAATCTGTGCCACGAGGCCGAGGATGAAGTTATTTGTTGGAAAACTTCTTTAGTTTGACTGAATTTAGTTGCATCTGGTTTTTGTTTTTGCCTTGCAGCTGATCATTATCATTCTCCTCAAAGATGATAATGTCGGACACTTAGGCAGTCAATATATATTAAGCCGGACTTTGAGCATTTGGAAAAATAAATCTTGTCAGCTTGCTCAATCCATCAACATTATTTTAGACTGGTTCTCTCCCTTTGTTACTTCTCTCCGCCAGGGCTGCGCTTCACAATACAAAGGCAGGTAGCTAGTAACCATGTTTGATTTTTGATTGGTTGGTTTTAACAATCGTTGTCAAGTTCTTTTTCGAAAAACATCTGGCTTCTATATATGACGTCATAAACAACGTGCGAAATATGTGCATTCGCTGGACTAGGAAAACCTACTCAAGATGGCTACTAGCTACCTGTCTTTGTTTAGCGGAGCACCTCCCTGGTGGAGAGAGAGAGCAGCGTAACAAAGGGAGAGAACCAGTCAACATTGTTTTATACACTTCCTTAGTCCCTGCTACGCTTGAACATATGCTTTATATGAGCCTATATATTTAACAAAGTGCATTTCTGATCATGAGCGGATATACTAAATACCGGACAGGACTGCACAAAAATGACATGTTGTACTATATACTATAGCCAAACTCAGTCAACAAAATGGCGCCTAAATAGTTGTCGCAATTTTTCAATTTTAGGCGCAAATGCGACCGTTTTGGTCACAGAATTAAGCCCTGTAAATAATAGTTTTACTTTCAACTTCCAACATCGTATTTTAGAGACAAAGGTTTCTTGTGCGTCATTTTATTTAGGAACAAACAAGATTGGTCCATGCCTACCAAGTTTACTGCTTACCAAGTTTACTGGTAGTTTAAAATGGTCAAGTAGTTTTGAAGGAGAAATCAAAATGTGAAAAGTTTATGCAGACGACAGACGAGTTATGACAGCTTTGGGCTCATGCGAGCTATAAACTGTAGTTTACCTGAAATTTCCTCTACAGCACTGGTAGAAACTAATGGAATGGAACCTGAACTAAAACACTTAGAAACACGACTAGAATAGATGGCTGCATCTTGAGATAATTCATTGCTGTCTTCAGTAGACTTATTTTCTTGATGTAACAGCTTTAGACGATTGGCAAGTCCACGGCGCTTCCTGCAAGGATTTGACTTTTTCACAATGGGTGAATTTTCAGAGTCTTCACTGCTGTCACTGTTCACACAAAATGTCTGAAAATGTGCAAAAGTACATGATTAAATACAAAGTGTAGGGCTGTCAGTACGGAGTCGATCAGAACAGGTGTATATCTAGGGTTGTCAGTATAGAGTCTATCAGAACAGGTGCTAGTCCAAACTTCTGAGCATTTCATTTCATTCGTTATAAAAAAGATATTCATGTATATATAAAACTTCAACTATGGAACATCTACAATTACATGACTATACTCGATCTCTGTAATCACTTAGACGGTTGATTCAAAATAAATGCATGCAATACCGAGTTCATACATACTTTAAAATGTTGAAATTTGTTTGCTCAATGAAATATGTTTCGACTTTCCACTGCATGTTTAAGATTTAAATTCAGTGAAGAGCAGACTTCAAACAATGACTGTCTACTGCTTTGTTTTCACTCAAAGATGGCAGTGTAAATAATGACCTTCAATTAATACTTGGGAACAGTCATTAACAGGAAACCGAAGTCCAAATTTGGAATCACTCTTGACTAAAGCACATAGCAGACCCGAATATATGCAAATTACTGACACGCACCCTTGGTATTAAATGTGTGCTCCCTAGATAACTAGGTAAACTAAACAACTGTAACTTTTGCATGGAAATTCACATAGACTGGTCTCCATCCCAGAGCTTTGGATCTAATGACATGAATATTTCGTGGTACATAATTTGGTTTCATTTATCACTTTTGACTTAGAAATAACAGATAATAGAAGATTTATTGCATAAATTTGAACAAATATTTCATTTTTGAAGCGAGAAATCTTAATGAAGTTGATTATACTCGTTTTCTTTCAGCTTCTCACGCTCTAATAAAGGCAATTCTAAATAAATGCATGCAATACTATGTTCATACGTACTTTAAAATGTTGCAAATTTTTCAGAGGCTCTAAATATGTTTCGGGTTTTTCACTGCGTGTCCTAGTTTTAATCCAGTGAAGAATAGTAAATAATTTACTGTCTGGCTGTCGTCGTTTGTAATAAGTCAAAAATGACGGCGTAAACAATGACCTTCAATGACCAGGGACAGTCATTAACCGGAAGTGGAAGTTAAATTCGAAATTCCTCTTGACTGAACTTAACTTTACTACAGCACACAATAGACCCGTATTATGCAAATTTGTGTCACACACACTTATATTTAATGTGTGCTCCCTAGGGACCTGGGTCAACTGCACAACTGTAACTTTTGCATAGGAATTTCCGTACTGATCTCAGACCATGAGCTTTGGAACTAATGAGGTGAATATGTTTCGTGATACATTATTTGGTTTCATTTATCACTTTTGACTTAGAAATAATAAAAAATAGAAGATTTATTGCATAAATTTGAAGAAAAAAAATTTGTTAAGCGAGTAATCTTAATGAAGTTGATTAGCGCACTAAATTAAAACTTTAACCTGTACTATATTTATATGTGTGACCTTGACATACATCATTCAGCATCTGTAACATCAGTAGCTTCTTTATGGTTTATGACCATTGACCACAGGGACTTGCTCTGGTCAATAAAAGCATTGAGTATCAATTGAAAGACAGACTATCCACATATATATACACACTAAACTATTCAAAGTTTGTATTGTTTGTGGATAGTCTGTCTTCCGTTTGATACTCAATCTTTTTATAGAACAGGGGCAAGTTCCCATGGTATGTCAAAGAAATGATACAAGTTTGGTAACACGTCACTTCATATTATTTGGAAAACCCTGTTTATTTATTCATAGATTCATTCTATGCCCATTAGCACAATGAAGAACATACTATTTTCATATATTCATTAAATGTCATTTTTGACATTACATTTGTAACTCTGAGGAAACAATCATTTCCTTTGCCTATTTCTTTTGAAATTTAAACAACCCTGTATTTACTATTTTATGTTATTATGCATATCACGAGCAGTGTCGATTTCAGTTCACGCAAATTAAATAATAAGGCTGTTGAAACACATTAGTCCAAACTCAATGTGAACTCAATTCCCACTATGTATCCCTTATGATTAAACACATGTACGTATAGTTATAAATTCGACAAAAACAAACCTTTTTGTTCCCATCAGAGAGAGTTGACATCTTGATCCTCGTTGTTTTGGTTTACCGTGGATTCCGCGCCACGAAGTTTATACAAATTACAGACGATATTGAAAAATAAAAACGGAACGCTACTTGCCATTGGACAATGTCAGATCGATAAAAATGACATCTATAATGGGTTTAAATAAAAAAGAAAAAAGAATACTAGTTTCTCTCCACATACGCCCCATATCTCACTTGCACTGAGTTTAAAAAAAAAAAAAAAAAAATCACTTTATTACTAATTAGTGGATTAGTGGAAGCAAAGATTATATGCCTCAGGTGGAAGTAGCGGAACTTGAGGAACAACAATTGCTTTACCGAAATAAAAAGGCATTAACATGTCTTTATGTAATCGTGCGGACAAACTTAGGACGGTCACACAGTACTAAACTACGTGACATGAAGCAAATTAAGGAAGGATGCCTTCTTAATCAGAGGGACTGACGACCGAGTACATGTACACCATTTATGTATACATAATCCTTCCTTCCGTCATTCATTCATTTATTTATTTATTTATTGATTTCGTAAATTCGTAATGTCTGGGATTAATATAAGATCCCAGGTAATGTTCATTGTTAAACTATCATCTCCGAGAGAGAATACCGCATAAAACGACATGTTTACGTCTTCGTGCATCTCAAAAGCTGTCAAACCATCCGTTCGAAGAACGTTGTGACAAGATCTCAATATATCTACTTTCCCAGCATGAATCCGTTTGATATTCCACCCTTCTCTCATAGTCGGCTCCTGTATCACTGTATAGTCTTTATAAAGACCGTTTTCATCGATATTTTTCTATTGATAAAACCGGACATGAGCTGAAAGGAATCATTATGCAGAACGTTTAGAATTTACCTGTTGAGTAATTTCTATGCTGACATTGCAAAACAAGCAATTACTAAAAAAAAATATGTAGTCGAAAGTATGTTTATTCTTCATATCGATGTACAGTATAACACGTCATGTGTGTAGCACGTTGTAAGGTCTAATAGCGCGGCAAAGTATTTACTAAAGAGATCAATGTTTTTATTCAGAGACAAGTAACGTACTTCCTTACAAATTTACATAGCGTTTAAATGTTCATATTCAACTCTCTTTGTCACACAGGTATACTCGTCACATACGGTCGTGTTTGGTAATTAAAGTTTACAGTCGGAGGGACCGCGGAAAGGAGGAAACATGTCGAGTTATATGAAATCGTAAGTAAATCTGTACCACTTTACACTTCTGCAAATCACTGCAGTGACTTATAACATATTACTGGCATTATTGATTTCTCTATGGCGTTCTTGCGTTTCTATGTATATGTTTATAACTGAACAAACACAAATATTATTTACAATTTAATTGACATAGCTTGCAAATAAAAACCAAATCTATCCAACAAAAGCTAATTACGTATTATGAGAAGGACGGGCATTAGGGATTTTGTACTGTTTACATGTAGTTTGCCGTGGTACTGTGATATTGTATCATTATAATTATACATTATAAGCTCTGTGTTAATGAGATAAAGTATTGATGAGTTGTGTGTGCCTTATACTCGATGTAATTGTATATTATAATGGTTTTCAAGTATAGATCTTTGCTGGTCATATAACACAACATGACATCTCGTAGAGAATTCCGCTTTTACATTAATAATGTGCTCAAAATACAAACTTGCGAAGTGAAGCGAGCCACCGATAAATTAATATCTACAAGTTAGATTAAAAAAACCAATTCAATTGTTGTCGTATTTTTTTAAATGAGGATCACACTGTCATATGGCGATGGCGATGATGATGATGATGATGATGAAATGTGTATTTATTCATAATATTTCTATTTCATCTTGGCCCAAAACGGCCATAATAATTCATATAGAAAAAACCACTTGTCAGCACATATGTGCAATGCTCTTTTGTTTGTCAACACTTCTGTATATTCAATATATTGTGTGGATGCAGATTTTTGAGCTGGAAAAAATGTGTACACACAATTATTAAATGTAAGAGTTATTCCTCTTTGAATCGAAAATACAACACTGTAAGAGTTGTATCTCTTTAGACTTGACAGTAACTTGAAATGATTTTGTTCCTTACTGATTGAAAACAGACACGATATGACATTTCTATATTTTCTTTTGTGATCAATATTTGACCACCACAATAGGAGAGCGTTCGCTTCGTATGCGAGAGGTCACAGTTTCGATCCCGGCCACATCAAATCTAAGACGTTTAAATTAGGTAGTATTCTCAAACGTCATTTTGCTAATATTTTGCATCTTTAACATCAAATTAAAATACGAGTATCGTGCGTTACGTCTCTAGCAAAGTTCTTAGCATTCTATGCATGATAAGACTGATTTGCTCGGTGTCAAGATAATGTGATCGAGGGATGAATCATGTCAATCTATCTGCGGCGTGGTACTTCAACAAGACTTCACTATAAAGTCGACATTTTTTAAAGTGTTAACCAAATTTAAAATATCAAAGTTTTATGTCTTGAGCTAAGGTCTTATTGTTTATATAGGCGTTAAGTCGTGAAAACTTTTAAAATTCAATTAACCCCACATTGAATTTACATTGTAGACATACTGACCCAGAAGTAAACATGTTTTCATTTAATAAGCTCGTTACACTTGATCATACACGTAGGAACCTTTTAAACTTTTACAATTTCGGCGAAAACAAACAAATACAATAGTAAATTTGGACAGATGATCGTGTATACAATTGTGGAAGGGGACACCAAGATGCCATGATTTATTTAACAGGTACAGCTAAAGATTAGTAAACGTTAATGTATCGGTGTGAGTCTTTCTTTATGCAGAAGATGTGGGCATAAACAAAATGTAAAAAATAAAAAATAAAATTGACAAAAACAATTAACATTTAAAGCAAAAAGCAATTTATTTAAACCCAGAATGCGTGCGCAATGCAATGTATAAAAACGTACAATTTAAATCGTATTGAGTCACAAATTACGGTACAAAATCCTTTTACCATAAATGAAATCAAGTTCTCTGAACGTCGTACAGTATTAGTTATACAGGTCTTTGACAGGATACACGGTCCAATATTCCCTGTCAGTATTTTATGTATTCTGAGCCGAAAGCGAAGCAGTATGACAATGTCTTATGTAACACCGAACGTTTAAGACAACTGGTTTAGTGCGTGTCTTTAACAAAGAGCATGCATTATAATACTTTTAAAGTTCTAAATCTCTTCCATTGTCCTACAAGGTCAACCATTAAGAATAAACAATTTTGAATTTATTGAAAATTGCGGTAAAAGTTCTGCACTGTTTAGAAAATGCATAACGATCAAAACAAGATTGCATTATGCTTTCTATAAAATATCTAAATATAGTACTTATGCACCAAGATTTAAAAACGATAGGACTAATATAACCAGGTCACTATTATGTTAGAGTAAAGCAAAAGAGAAGTTGAGTAACAGAGATTACAATATAAATGGATTATTGATCAAATGGAAGGTGCATAATAACTTTTAAAACCCATAGCAGATCGGCGACGTCAAAAGGTTTAAAATTGTTTTTAATTTCTTAATACACAGATTCATTCACAACTTATTACTTATGCATATTTTTGTATGAGGTGTTTTGCACTACTGATTGTGTTGATCCCAGAAGACAGTGGTGGGGTGTTTAGTGTGTTTTAAAGAGTTGAAAAGTGAAGAAGGGTCTGTCTTATATATATATGGAATTAGTTTCTGTGCGTCAACATGCCACTGATACCTAAAACTCCTCGTAATTCTATAACACGGTTGAGTGCTGACGCAGGAATGTAAGTCTTTGGTTATATTCTTGAATTTTTCTTTCTTTCTTGTGTTGTATCCTTTTCTACGAGATACATTATCATACAACTTTGGTTTCCAAATCAACAGATACGTTCCGGCATTAACAATTTCTATAACATTATTTTCTAAATTTTAGTGTTGACAATATATTCATATTTTAACTTTTTAATTGTTAATTTAAAATTTGTAATATAACAATAATTTTTGTCAGGGTATTATCCAGGTGCGTGGGTGGTGTTTGGGAATGTGGTACGGGTGTGAGGGTTTAGTTATAGTATTCCTAAGTCCATTGTATATACATGTATTTTGTTTAACGACATATTGAACCGGATTTCATTAGCAGTGGTCATTTCCTGGAGTTATATAAACGGTTGCCATGTTGAAGAGAAATGCATGTCTTCGTATATGTCATTATTTAGCGACAAATGAATAAAAGCTACTCTACATGTAAACCACTAACAAGATTTTGTTGAAGACTTTATTAGTTACGCCCAGGAACACGAAAACATACAACATTAGGACACATTTATATTCAACTAATAACAAGAAAGCACATCTATGACAAGATGGACAGTACATAATACTAACAGTATAGCTTTCTATAGCATATTATATCAAAGGTCACTCAACAAACTTGCAACCAGGGCCGTAGCCAGGGGGAAACTGGTAGGGGGCAAAACATATATTTTGCCACACATATATTGATGTATTTGCAGGGATTTTTGTCATGGAAAATAAGAAACATTGCAAATTTTCATGAGGGGAAGGGCTACGGCCCTGTCATTGTGATTGGCGTTTATTTCAAAACATTTCTTATGTTCTAATTCATTATCGTAATGTCACTCCCAGTGTAATCAGTCTTGTTTTCATTCCAGAAGTAGCCGCTTGTCTCCCAGTCCACACAAGCCAGAGTAAGTATTCCTTGTCACGTTAAATCGGACTACAGGGATAAAGACTATTTCTATCCTTTTGTTACTACTCTCCACCAGGGCCGCGCTCCGCTATACAAAGACTTGTGTATAGCAGAGAGGAGCCCTGGCGGAGAGAGATAACAATTATAGGCAGAGAACCAGTCTTAAAAGGGATTACTCTTAGTTATACCAAAGACATATAATAAGGGAGATATACTTATATCTTATATACCACTTCTTATAATTATCAGAATAAAGGTATATTTACTTGACTATTTGATAGGTGAGATAATCTGAATTGATTTCAGAGATAAAAAAAATATTTCAACAATGGAAGTGTGTTTTACTTTGAGGTAAACTACTATCATATTTAGATCTGTCAGTGTACGTGAATAACCCTTTTTCGGTGCGTTCTGTTACACATTTATAAAAATATTCAGATCTCCCGATGTACGCGAATAAAAAATGCTGGTACGTTCTGTTATATATGTTTAAACGATTATTCAGAGCTGTCAGTGCAAATGAACAATCAGTTGCGATGAGTTCCGTCATAACATTCATCGTCAGTTTAACCAATTAAACATTTAAATTATTAAAACAAAATGTATGAACATGTACATTTCTTCAACAGTTTATATCAAGAGCTTCTGGTCAAGACTGGACAATATGAGAAAGAAGTCAAGACAAGAAAAGCTGCTGAAGACAGGTATAGTGTTCATATCTGTTGTTGTAACACACCAAACACTGACACAGTTATATATGTAACACTAATTAATTCAGACAATTTTTACAAAGACAACTAAATTTGTGAGAATCAATTATTCAGCATTTAAAATTTCACCGATCTATAAATCTTGTAAGATATTGATAAATAATTTGCTTATATAAGCTTACGATATGATTTTGATTTAGAAATACAGTCGACAAACTTTTACACTCTTTTTCGGTTGTTAACAGTTCCGGGATTGTTGTTGTTGTTGTTGTTGTTGTTGTTGTTGTTGTTGTTGTTGTTGTTGTTGTTGTTGTTGTTGTTGTTGTTG